>OX387254.1:6836578-6864078 GCA_947562095.1 Branchellion lobata | reverse complement strand
ACTCACCCACCCACCAACCCACCCACCAACCCACTCACCAACTCACCAACCAACCTACTCACCAACCCACCCACCAACCTACTCACCAACCTACCAACCTACTCACCAACCCACTCACCCACCCACCAACCTACTCACCAACCCACTCACCCACCCACCAACCTACTCACCAACCCACTCACCCACCCACCAACCCACTCACCAACCTACTCACCAACCCACTCACCAACCCACTCACCCACCCACCAACCTACTCACCAACCCACTCACCAACCCACCAACCCACTCACCAACCCACTCACCCACCCACCAACCCACTCACCAACCCACCAACCCACCCACCAACCCACCCACCAACCTACTCACCAACCCACTCACCAACCCACTCACCCACCCACCAACCCACTCACCAACCCACTCACCCACCCACCAACCCACTCACCCACCCACCAACCCACCCACCAACCCACCCACCAACCCACCCACCCACCAACCCACCCACCCACCAACCCACCCACCCACCAACCCACCCACCAATCCACCCACCAACCCACCCACCAACCCACCCACCAACCCACCCACCAACCCACCCACCAATTTTATTCAGGTCAGGGTATTGCTGGTATAGCCTCCTGTAGTTCACCTTGACACTTTTGACTCCATCCTCGAACACCTTACTCTCCTTTCCACTACTTTTTGTTCCAAAATCATCTTGTGTTTCTTGTTTTATTTTCTTTCCACTATCAAAGCCTGCCTTGAAGTCTGGAAAACTGAACAACTTAGGTTGAAGTTTGAGGTATTCAACGTCGTTCTCCGTCATAAACTCCTGTGGGTTGTGGGCGTTTTGTTTCCACTGACAGTCCTAACCACGGACAGAGGGTGCTATATCCATCTGGTACTAGTACAAACCGCAAAGACAAAAGGTGTTGTAGTTATATTGAACAAACAATACTTAACATTGTTCACTCAAAAAGGCCCTTATCGGAAAATAATTAAATACACCACAGCAATGAGTAATATCAGAGAAAGAGAGAGAGAGAGCCCAGCCCATCAAGACAAGCTATGTTGTTTCCTATGCAAAGAAATCAATAAAACTCCATTGTTTCTCTACAAGGGCATTTAATTAAGTATCATCAGTATTCTTATCAATCCATTCAATTGATTACTTGTAGTAACAACATTTCATCTTTCAATTTTATGATAGCATAAAAATCTAATTTACTAAAAATTATATTATATTATATTATATTTCAAATCAATGAAAGAATTCACGAGTTAATGTTATTTTAAACATTCAATAGCCATGCTACCACGTCATCGTTGACTGCGAGATTGGCCTGCTTGGAGTAGGTGCTGAAGGAGTTACAGTTCTTGGGGAGGGTGGTGAAGTTGGAGCGAAATCCAGACTTGAGTGTTAATTCGTTGCTGTGGTGGTGGTAGTGGTGATACGAACACTTTCGAAAAGTATGCAATCATCGTTATACAAATGTTGTTACTAGATTAGATTAAAATAGATTAGACATGATTAGATTAAGTTCAGGGGAGGTTGGTTAAGTAAGATTAGGTCAGATAGGATTCGGTTGAATATTATTAGAAAAAATTAAGTTAAAAACATTTTTTTTTTCAAATTTATTCAGAAAATGTGTTAATTCTCTTTTATGAAAATGGTTTTGTTAACTCATAAATTTCGGAAATCTTCAAAATTTCATTCCGGTTAATGAAAACCCCTAAAGAAACATTATTTATTTCACTTTAAACTTGATTCAGGTTTATTCATACGCATTTTGGATAATATTTAAATAAAAATCAACATTAAATAAAATTAAATGTTAAATAATATTAAATGTTAAATCAAATTAAATATTAAATCGAATTAAATATTAAATCAGATTAAATATTAAATCGAATTAAATTTTAAATCAGATTAAATGTTAAATAATATTAAATGTTAAATCAGACTCCGTAAGAACCAACTTCAAAGCTTCCGCTTGCCACAGAGGCCCTGAGAGGTCGTAGCGCCTGAAAGAGTGTCTGAAGCTCCCAAAGTGGAAGAGCGGCTGACCTTTGTTTGTTCACGAATATTAATTCCATCATCCGAAACATTCCATCACTTTGAAAAGTTGCTTAGTTACCTACTGTGATTGAAAATACTGTTTTAACTTCATTATCATCAAAAACTTTTAAATTTACAAAAGAACTGCTACCCAGTTAGATAATTTGACTATATCAAAACAACTTGACGTCCAAACCGAACTTTGCGATTGATTTCTGTTATTAAAGTTAATGTTACTGAAGCTACAAGGCACCAAAGTAGGTTCAATCATGTCTTTACCAAGCCATTCTCCGAGAAGCTTGTTCGAGAACTCGTAAGTGAAGAGAGCTCGGTCTTTGCCAGTCACCACTACCGCCAAGAACACCACCGCAAATGTCGCTAATTTCATCTAAATTACATTTTGGAAAGCTATGTTTTATATTTATAATTGCAAAATTTTATTTTCGTAGAAATAAAAATCTTTTTTTATCGAAATGGTCATTTTTAAAAACCATAACAAGCTTTTAAAGCAGAGGCTCCTACGAAGTAGAAAATATTTTTATCATTTTTGAATTTATTCAGAAAAATAACTCATAAATTGAAAAAAAACTAACACTCGGCTTTTGAAATTGTTCATTCAGTCACTTCAACTGGCTACAAACTTCGCTTGAAAGTTACAAAAGTTACATTAAGAGGCTCCCCTGATTGGCATTGATTGTAGAAATGGGCAGTTTGAAGTGATTGTCATTGATTTCATAATGTACTTTGCTAATTGCAACGAGTAGGAAGAAAAATCGAAGCGGTTTTTGGCTTTAATGAAAAAATGTCTGGGCGAAATAATTAAATGAAAAAAATGTTTGTGTCGATAAAATAGGTGCTTTCGAACAAAGATGCAAAGTTTTGTTGAATATTTTACGGTTGAAAACTGAAGAAGCTTTTCTGTAGTTATGGCTTCGAGTGTTGGAAGCTTTTTTGGAAATGTCTTCTGCGCCCCCGGCTTTTTGAGAGACGGAAGAATGAATTTATTCAAAGTTGAATTAATAAAAAGTTAATTATTAAAAAATATTTAAATTGTTTTTTAAGCTTCAAAAACACATACGGGAAAGCATTATTCATCAAAAGGAGATAAGCGCTCTACAAGATTTTTATTAGCTTTTCTTAGAATATGTTGAATTTGCATAAATTTTATCAGATAAGATTAGATGGAGTGAGATTGATTTGAATTTCAAGAGATCAGTGAATTTGAATATAAATGTAAAAATAAGGTGTTTTACCTTTTAATTTCTACATCGTTCAGCATCCAAACATGCTGACCCCACCCCGCATGTGCAGTCTGAAGCCACCTCACTCGCACTCCTCGTCTTCTGGCATATGAAGGAACTACCATTCTGAATTTCTTAGGGGCGTTCATGCTTTTGTTACTAGGCGACAACTCTAATAGCGTCACCCAATCCATACCCTGTGTGTGAAATAATTCAAAAATAAGAGGAAAAAACTAGGAGAAGCAAAGTTTGATTGGAAATCAATTTGACAAAAATAATTATTTTATTTTTTCAGCTTGGCGAAAGAAGCCGTACGTTGTTGAGAGTGATTTGAAGATGCACCGTTGGCAGACAGTGATATAGGTTGACATTGGTGTGGTCACTGCTTTGGTTTCCTTCCTTGACACCTCTTGTGACATCTTCCTTGACACCTCTTGTGACATTCTTTTTGACACCTCTTGTGACATCTTCCTTGACACCTCTTGTGACATCTTTCATGACACTTTTTTTGATATTCTTCATGACACCTTTTTCAACGCCAGCTTCAGAGGCGAGTATAGAAAAGCACTTTGCTGACTGATCCTCGTCCAAGAAGCGAACAACAAACGCAATGGAACTGGGTGGTTTATAGAAAAAACGTGAATTAAAATAATTTCAAGTCAATTTTAATCAAGAAGAATGGGTTAAATTGAATCTGACCTGTATTAAAAATTCAGGATATCAAATTGAGCGGAATATTAAAAACTCGAAAACCAATTCTAACTTGAGAAAACTCGATGAATGCATCTCATATAAACTCATATAAAACAACAGAATCTGACTTTAATTGAGGCAAATCATTTTAGTTGTTTCTATTTAATTAATATTAATTGACTTATAATTAATGAAATTAATAAATTATAAGCCTTTACCAAAACTATCCACCACCACTCACCCTCCCGTCACCAAGTCTACCTCCCTACTCTGGGCTTCTCTCGTATCACAACCACCAAACAAAATGGCTTTTTCTTTGCCTGCTTGGTTGCAGCTTGATGACATCATTCTACCACCTGCAATGACCAGCCAATCACGTGAGTCAAACGTGTCATCTATAAAAGAGGTCAACGGCTTGGTTACTTCTTGGCAGTGTTCACCTGTGGTGGAGGAACCAGGTACAACTTGAAGCATCCATATGCACTGGAGCTTCACCAACCCAACCATTATTATAGCTATCACGACTACTGTCACTTTTACCACAAGTATTTCTACAACTAACAGATACAAAATACCCACTAAAACTAGCCATTGTAACTAATACAAGCCCAATGACAGACCTGCATAGCCAGCATAGCAGCGACAATTTCCATTTCCCAGACATAATCCTCTTCCACTACACCACTCCACACATCCCTCTCCTATGTAGATATCATCCAGAGCTAAAAGATCCCACACGTTGTTGGAGATGTTGTTGAGGTAGTGGTTGGTGCTATTCGACAGGTGTGCATCCTTCGGAATGCTGTTGAAAACACACGTGTTACTAGGTCTTACACCAGTCCTTCCAACAGGTGCCCGAACCTTCCATCTGAACCTGCTTTCACTGCGGTGTCGTTGTCTTTCCACTATAATAATATTCGTATTTGTATTCTATTGTTTTTTCATTTTATAAAAATTATCAAGTTCGACTTATTTAATAAAAATAAAAATGATTTTTTTATCAAAAATATGAACATATTTGAATCTAAAAAAATCCAATAAGCTTTGTTTTCCTATATTTCTATCAACAAGCACGTCACACACACAAACCTGGAGTAAGTTTTTGGCGGCAGTTTCAGCCATACTTGCTTCCAGCCTGGAGGCTGGGTAGAAGTCCAGAGAAGGGACTGAGTGGGTGAGCAAGGATTGGTGGAGAAGGAACGTGCCAAAGTAGTCCAGTCCTCCATCAGCGGAGTGAGGTACTGAATGGTGACTTGAGTGACGTCATCACACGATACACACCCATGACAAGAGAACAGGATCTGCCGGGGAATTTATTTTGTGGTTCTTTAATGGTTTTTAAATATTTTCTTTTAATTAAAAAAAAAATTTTGGACTAAAAAGATTTTAAAAGTTTTCGTAAGATTTTAAAAAAGATTTCGAAAAGATTTTAAAAATACAATACAATACAATACAAACACGAATATTATTATAGTGGCATTAACCCCGTAGAGTTTCGAGGCCACTCAAAACGTCTCATTATTAAAATTATAGTGAAAAATTTGAAATAGAATTAAATAAGTAAATATAATAAAAATAAAAAGAATTTTTTTCTATAAAAAGATTCCAAAGAGTTTAAAACGAGTTAAGAAAATAGAAATTAATTTTTTTAGAATTATTTCACTTATTTTCAAGTGTTCATTTTTGCTTCACAATCAAACCTTGAACTGCATCATGTGACCCGCTTGGACAATCAGTGGCACTGTAGCTATCACTCGTTCGACATATCTGCTGCCTTTGGCGTCATCTTCATTTTCATCAGCTGCTATGTCTTTTTCTTTATTTTCTTTTTCTTTTTCTTGAGTTTTTTTCTTTTCCACATCATCTTTCCTCCACCTCCATACAATGGACGATGCTTGAGAATTTCCACAAACCCTTTTCTCAACCCTTCCTCCAGCCAACAGTTCAAACGCTTCCAGGTTTTTAGCTACACCGCTTAAGCCCCCACCAACGTTGCCGTCACCATTACTAATACCACCACAATCTTCCCTATCACCACCACCATGGTTATTACCATCACAACCCCCAACACCTCCATATTCCTTCTCCTCTTCAAAGTCCACCACCAAGAAACTCGGGTTGACGTCACCACTACCTGACACAATGACGTCATCCAGAGACCAAACTGGAGGCTGTGACGTAACGCGCAAGGAGCAAAATGGCTGCCACCATCGAATGTTGAGGGTGGAATTGGGATGGTGTACGGGAGAGTGGGAAGAGTGGTAGTCCGATGGATTGAAATGGTTGTAGTGGCGGTGGTTGGAATGGATGTTGAAAGAAGGGTGGTAATGGTTGGAGTGGTGAGCGTGTGGTAGCGACAAAGAGTGGCGTTGAGAAGCGTCTTCTGACAGACGTATTTGCTGCAGCCGTAGCCACTCAAAGCCACCATTGTACGTGACATCCACTATGACGTAGTCGTCACAGGGGCGCTGCTGCTGCTGCTGCTGCTTGTACAGTTTTTGGTGGCGCTGGTGGTCGTAGCGGTATGATTGCTTGGGTCGGTTCTGAACTGACTGGTTGTTTTGGAGCGGTTGGTGTCTGTGTTGGAGTTTTATGGAGCGTTGGTGGTTCAGGCCCGAAGACAGCTTGAAGTTGACGTATCTGTGGTGGATGTTTCTGGAATTAACTCACAATTGTGGGACGTGTCAATCACAGCATTGGAAATATTTCATGGAAATAAATTAAAGAAGGTTTATGAAATGAAATAATAATCTAATTAGTTTTTAAAATGAAATAAAAATTAATATTTTTAATAAAATTAAAATTGATATTTTTAATAAAATTAAAATTAATTTTTTTAATAAAATTAAAATTAATTTTTTAAATAAAATCATTATTAATATTCTCAATAAAATAAAAATCAATATATTTAATGGAAAAATTAAAAAAAAATTTTTGATTAAAAAAAACAAAAAAATCAATTCAGTGTGAAATAATTTTTTTATAAAAAGCAAAAATAAATTTTCAATGTAAACTGGCAAAAAAAGTTTTTAGTAATTTTTTTAGTATGACTTTTAGAGTTTTTTCAAGTTCACCTGACATTTTTGGCCATTATTGCTTTCGTAACGATTTGTCTTAATGGGTGGTAAGAGGAAAATACAAGGTGGTGGTTGTGATGGAATGGAGAGGAGGATGGAGAAGAAGAAGAGGAAGAAGAAAAAAAAGGAGGAAGAGAAGAAGAAGAAGAAGAAGAAGAAGAAGAAGAAGAAGAAGAAGAAGAAAAAAAAGAAGAAGAAGAAGGAGGAGAAGAAGAAGAAGAAGAAAAAGGAGAAAAAGAAGGCAAAGGAGATGAAGATGAAAACTGAGATGATGAAGAAGATGGAAAAAAAGAAGACAATGGAAAAGATGGCAAAGAAGAAGAAGGTGGAAAGGGTGGTTCAAGTCCTTGGATCAGCAGCCACTTGGAGCTGGCAGGGTTGAAAATGACTGAAGCGTTTTCAAACTCTTCCGACAGGCGAGTCTGAGGGGTGGTGGTGGTGGTGGTGGTGGTGGAGTGGTTGGCTGTAGCTCCTGACCTTCATTCATTTTATGACAATTAAAATGTTTTTTTCAAATGTTTTTTTTGTTTAAGGTTTCAATCTTCAGTGTCTGCATGAATCTGATTCAATAAGGTCTACACACTGTTCAAGACCGATCATGAACAGTGTGTTCTGAGTGCTGTACATTCTTTTCTAACTTAGATTACACTCGATCAGCGCATCAAAAGAGTGAAGCAAGGGTGGAAAAGGGTGATGAGTGATGTGAGTGAAAAAGTCTGTAGAAAAACAGCACCCGTGTTTACTTAGCGCTATAAAAATGTTCCAATTGCAAATGCCTCAAAGGATGAAACAGCTGGACAGTATTTGATCAACGCCTTGAAAGCCTTCCAATTAAACTACATTAAACTTCATCACCAATCATCACCTCTCAGCTGCCCACCCACTCAGACTCACCAATGGTCCAGCTGTTGCAATTTCGCAAGAGGAACCTGTGAAGGAGTGGTGACACAAGCACGTGGTCTGGTAGGCAACATCATCATCTCTTGTGTAATCACTGCTGCTGGCAGTGCTATTAATAGAATTGCTATTGTCAGCATTGCTATTTTCGGAATTTCCGTTATAAACATTGTTGTCATTAACATCAGAGCTTATAACATTATTTTTGTGTATTTTATCAGTATTTTTATTATTTTTCTTGTTGTTTTTGCTGTCATTGTTGTTATTGTTATTTTTGTTGTTGTTATTGTTATTGCTTACGACATAGCGACAGCGTCCCCTGCCATGACAGTTGTGGTTGCATGAGGGACCAATGTACACGCTGGAAAGACTCCAAGGCACATTGTTGTTGTGGCTGTTGTTGTTTTTTAGGTTGTTGTTGTTGTTATTTAGGTTGTTGTAGTTGTTGTTGTTCTGGTTTTTGTGGTTGTTGTTGTTATTTTGGTGGTGGTTGGTGTTTTTGTTGTTGCTGTTATTTTTATAAATGTTAATGTTGTTGTTGCGTACGTCACCACCATTTTCACGCCCAATCTTGTTATATCCATTATAATCGTTTCCATCATTAGTTAAAATTGTATTCTTTTTATTATGGACTTTGTAGTTTTGATATCTCCATCGAAACCTAACGGACCTATTGGAAAGAGATGGAGGTTTCATGTAAGAAGAAGGCATGGAAGGATGAACTTGGAAACCAACCTGGAAACAAGAGACCGTCCCAAAGGAATGGTGTATCTGACCCACGCAGGTGCAGATGACGACGATGATGGGAAAAAAGCAGAGGAAAAGGAAAAAGAAGGAGGATAGGAAGAAGAAGAAGAAAAAGAAGAAGAAGAAGAAGAAGAAGAAGAAGAAGAAGAAGAAGAAGAAGAAGAAGAAGAAGAAGAAGAAGAAGAAGAAGAAGAAGAAGAAGAAGAAGAGTAGAATGGAAGATGTGATAACGATGGTAAATAAAAAACGCTTGGTTGGTGAAGGCACGATGAAGATAGCGTGTTGGTTTCAACGTTTCCTCTTGTGTCGTCATCATTCCTTCCCTCTTCTTCTTCGTCAGCATTGCAATCATCTCCATCATCACATTTATTTTCTTCTCCTTCTTCTTCTTCTTTTTCTTTTTCTTTTTCTTCTTTTTTGTCTTCTTTTTCTTCTTCTTTTTCTTCTTCTTCTTCTTCTTCTTCTTCTTCTTCTTCTCCAGTTTCATGAAATCTCAAGCTGTTCTTCCTACACAGCTTCCTCACCAATCTCCATGACCTGCCTGGAAGACACAATACAACCATCTTCCTTTCACCAATTCATCCACCCTTCTTCTATTCATGCTTTTTCATCCAAAATCCATTCATCCATCTATCAACCTCACAATGCAGCATTCACAACAAATACTAACCAAGGTCTGAAGAATATTCCAGAAAAAGAAATGAATTTTCTATTTTCGGATCTTTTGTTGCTTCTTCCGTTTCATTAAAACTTCCACTTTGGTTAGGCTTGATTCCACTTTTTGAAAAACTCATGTGGCAGTTGGCATCGACAGCAAGTTCAAATTGTATGACGTAATCATGACCTACTTCCACGTCATTGGTCACTACTTGAGCGGGCAAATAACCGCTGACCTGGTTGTTAGTCATGGTATTGGTGGATGGATTCAAAGTTGATTTTCACTTTTACTAATTTATTCATTTTGAAAAATAATTTTAAATAAAATTTCCAAATATGTCGAGATTATAAAATTTTTTGTTTTAAATTGGAACAAAGTTGATGTCAAATAGAACTGCGAAATATAATCTCAGTTTGTCCGAAAGTTTTTTCAAGAGTAACAATAAACCACAACCAGCACCACACCACTAAACCACACAAACGCACCCCCACCACATCTCACCACCACACTACACCACACCACTATCACACCGCACTAAAAAACACTACACCACCACACCATACCATACCACCACACTACACCACCAAACCAAACCACACCATATCATAACACCACACCACACCATTCCATCACACTACACCATTAAACCACACCATACCACCACAACACAATATACCATCACACCATATCATCACACCACACCATACCACCACACCGCAATACACCACCACACCACAATACACCACTCACATCGGCTGCAAGGACATAGGGCTTGTTACAGTGACAATGTTGCACGGAAACCGAAGTAAGCTCCAAAACCCAATGAGGTGTTTCGTCATTATAATTGTTATTATTATTATTATTATTATTATTATTATTATTATTATTATTATTATTATTATTATTATTATTATTATTATTATTATTATTATTATTATTAATATTAATATTATTATTATTATTATTAGCATTAGCATTATTTCTATCATGATCAACACCTCCGGCACACTCAAAGACCTCTCTGAAGAGCTCATGGTTGCGATACTTTTCAGAGACGATGACGTCATCTATCAGCCACGGAGGATACAGGAAGAAGCTGTTATTGCTGTTGTTGTCAGTATTACTGTTGTTGTTATTATTATTAGTATTGTCATTGTTATTACTATAACTACTTTCGTTTCTATTTTCATTATTACTGGCATTCTTATTGTCCTTGTTATTGTAGTTGTTGTTTTTGTTGTTGTTACTGTTGTCATTGTTGTTGTTTTTTTTATTTTCGTTGTTGTTGTTGTTGCTGTTGTTTTTGCTGTTGTTGTTGTTGTTGTTGTTGTTGTTGTTGTTGTTTTTGTTGTTGTTGTTGTTCATGTATTGCTTCCATCTGATCCTCACTCCCAGCTTCCTCATTGGAGACGGAATCAAGAAGCTGTAGTGACTGTTCCGAAATAATCATTTCAGGCTCATTCAGAACTTTGAATAAAAATTTAAAAAATGATGTCACTACCTGTAAAAACTTAACAACGCGACGATAACTCAAAGGAAAGAGCAAGTAATACGCGAAGCAACATATGTCGAAAGCAAATGAAACTTTTTTGGGAATTAAGCAACATAATTATCAAATTGCTTTTACACCTTTTCAGATCAACCCTCAATAAAACAAGGGGACAAAGAAAGAATAAGGTTCAAAAAAGATAAAAATAAGTATAACATTATTAATAGAATTCTAAAATATAGCATTAAAAATAGAATTCTAAAATATAGCATTAAAAATAGAATTCTAAAATATAACATTATAAATAGAATATAGCATTAAAAATAGAATTCTAAAATATAACATTATAAATAGAATATAGCATTAAAAATAGATTATTGAAGTCTAACATTCTGTTTTCTTATATTCTATTGTTCTTTTAGTTCCGCCGTGTTTTTTTTACATTTCCAGCGTACGTCTGGACTTGATCTAATAAAGACTATAAAAATAGAGATTCGAACGAAACAATAAAATACAAAGACACTTCAAAAGCCAGCGTTTTGCAACATGGTGGTACAACGTCGTCAGTGTTGTTTATTTATGTATTATTAATACAATGTTTCGCTAACAAACAAAATACTTTGTATCGCTAACAACAGTACAAAAGTTTGCCACCGAAAAACACTTTGATAAATCAATAAAAACATTAATAATGATTATTAATATTAATTTTATTCATTTTTGAATGGAATAAAAGGAAGAGAATGATGGAGAGAAAAGATGGATCAGCGACTTGCGGGGGTTGGGTTGGTGGTGGTGCAGGAAGAAGAGAGGAGTCCATGAGGTGCCTGCATCGAGGGAGTAACTCATGCACACCCTGCCTAGCGAAGTTGGTGAAGAAGAAGAAGAAGAAGAAGAAGAAGAAGAAGAAGAAGAAGAAGAAGAAGAAGAAGAAGAAGAAGAAGAAGAAGAAGAAGAAGAAGAAGAAAAAGAAGAAGAAGAAGAAGACGATGAATTTGCTGGTGGGATTGTCTTTTGAGAGATCCAATTCACGTACTCCTCGTGGGAAAGAAACTTAAAATTGAACTGAATGTTGTTTCCTCTTGTGAGGTCCAGGTCTGCCGTGGAAACCTCTCTGACACACTTCTGTGGAGTTGTGGTGGTGATAAGATCGAATCATTTCGGAGTCATTCGAATATTTATTTTGATTACAAGTGTTGACATTCACAATTTAATTCACTCTTTCCATTGTAATCGTTGAAAGTTGAATTTTTAGTTTTTAATTTTTTATAGTTGTTTCAGAAACATTTTGAAAAATAATGCTATTCCTGATTCCTTATGTTTAATGGTGGAAATATAGTTTTTAATACTTGAAATTCACTGAGTGTAGGAAAAATAGAAAAAAAAAGAAAAAGGAAAGAGGGCAGAAAAGAGGGCAGAAAAGAGAGAAGAAAAATAAAAATGATACGAAAAAGAAAAAAAAACGAAAAATAGAAAAAATAAAAAGAAGAAAAGAAAGATGATGAAGAGATGAGAACAATGAACTCACGCCATTCATCAGCATCGACCAATGCCACGAGGAATCACCAGGCCAAAACTCCTCTTCGACTCCTCCCACTACCTCAACCGCCCTGCCTCCTTCTCCATCTTCACCTTTTACCTTCACTATTTCAAATCTTTTTTTCTCTCTTCTATCGCCTCTTTCATCTCTCTTCGATCCTCTTGAATCTCCTACTGTCGAAGCATTCGCATGTTTTTTTTCATTTTTCACATTAAAATATTTTTCCTCTGTTTCATTTGAAAACACTTTTTCTTTTTTTTCTTTTCTTTTTCCTTCATCACTTCCGCCAAGCGCCTCAAATGACTCATGCAATTTCGAGGTCAAGGGCATGCTTCGAAGATTGCACCTCTGCCCACTCCAACCCTCATCACACCTGCGCAGCAAATAAATTCAAAATGTAATTATACAATACGATGAAATACAATACAATACAATACAATACAATACAATACAATACAATACAATAAAATAAAATACAATACAATACAATACAATACAATACAATACAATACAATACAATACAATACAATACAATACAATACAATACAATACAATACAATACAATACAATACAATACAATACAATACAATACAATACAATACAATACAATACAATACAATACAATACAATACAATACAATACAAAACAATACAATACAATACAATACAATACAATACAATACAATACAATACAATACAATACAATACAATACAATACAATACAATACAATACAATACAATACAATATAATACAATACAATACAATACAATACAATACAATACAATACAAAACAATACAATACAATACAATACAATACAATACAATACAATACAATACAATACAATACAATACAATACAATACAATACAATACAATACAATACAATACAATACAATACAATACAATACAATACAATACAATACAATACAATACAATACAATACAATACAATACAATACAATACAATACAACACAATACAATAAAATACAATACAATACAATACAATAAAATAAAATACAATACAATAAAATACAATACAATACAATACAATACAATACAATACAATACAATACAATACAATACAATACAATACGATACAATACAATACAATACAATACGATACAAAACAATACAATGCAAATACGAATATCATTATAGTGGCATCAACCCCGTAGAGTATTGAAGCCACAATTTTAACACAGAACTGTACCGTAATGTACTCAAATGTATACATTCTTATTGTATTGTAGCATAATGTGAGATGGTATAATGGGTTTTAGTGTATTTCGTTGTTTATGGTGGGTATTATGTTACGTCATACACATTATTCAATTTTATATTATATTATTTTATCTCGAAACATAATATAATATATTAAGAGTCTTTTTTTTGCATCATGTGAAATTCTCTTTCGCTTCATGGAGTCAATGAAGCGTGAAAAGCACTGGAGCGAGTTACAGCCACCTGCAGACGCCATCCCAGCACTGTCCTCTGCCGCCACACATGCCCTCACACCCATCTCCTATGTACACCAGCCGCATCGACCATGACAGGGGAGGGAGGTTTTTGTGGCAAGTGTGGCTGTTGTTGTTGGTGTTGTTATTGGTGTGGTTGGTGTGGCTATGGTTGTCTATGTGGTTAGTGTTGGTGTGGTTGGTGTGGTTAGTGTAGAATGTGTGGTTGGGAAAATTGGAGTGGAAAGTGTGGTTGTTGTTTTTATGGTTTGTGTAATGATGGTGGTCGTTGTGGTGAGTGGTGTGTTGTGGGTGATTGTTGTTGAAGATCCATCTGAACCTGGTCGAGGAAGACCTAGCTTTTTTAGGTATCAACATCGTCACCCTCTTCCACCTTCCTCCTTCTTCAGCTTCATCATCACAACAACCTACTCCTCCGTTATCCCCTTCACCACAGTTTTCTTGTTCACTTACACTTATTCCACTATTTCTACCGCTGTCACCACCACTACCACCACCACCACTACTACCGCTACTACAACAACCATCACTACAAACACCACTACAGCCACTGCCACCACCACCACAACCACCACCACAACCACTACTACAACCACTGCCACCACAGTCACCACTACAACCGCTGCCACCACAACCACCACTACAACCACCACTACAACCACCACCACAACCCCCGAAGCAACCAGCACAAAGAGAAGCCCTTGGAAAAAAATATTTTTCACCACCACACTCCTCCTCATCTTCCACCACCGCATGCCAGCTCCTTCCCTTGTTCAACGAGTACTCAACAGCGACATCTGTCGTCAATAAATAATAATTTAAACAATATATTTTTATGATAGATTATTTCAAAACGCGAATATTTTTAGTTTAATTCAAATTCACCAGGTTGCAAATTTTTTTGATTAAAAAAATCAATAACAAGTGTTTAAGATTTTTTGCAAATAGGATTATAAAAGTGGATTTAGAGAAAAGAAAAAATTGAATTAAACGATGTTGCTGACTTCATGAAAACAGGACTTAACACTAACGAGCACAAGGATCTATGAGATGGATGGAGTGGCGGATGAAGGAAATGGTGAATTGGATGAATGATGATGACGTCACATAGAGGTCACGTGTGGTGGCACCGTGAAAAGAAGATGATGCTGTGGTGGTGAATTGTTTGATGAAAGAAAGAAAAGTGTTTTTTGGTGAAATGGTTGGTGGTTGTGGGGCAGTTGGTAGATGTGGCTTGTGGTGGAGTGTGGCTTGTGGGGTGTGGCTTGTGGTGGAGTGTGGCTTGTGGTGGAGTGTGGCTTGTGGTGGAGTGTGGCTTGTGGTGGAGTGTGGCTTGTGGTGGGGTGTGGCTTGTGGTGGGGTGTGGCTTGTGGGGTGTGGCTTGTGGTGGAGTGTGGCTTGTGGTGGGGTGTGGCTTGTGGTGGGGTGTGGCTTATGGTAGGGTGTGGTTTGTGATGGTTTATGGTTTGTGGTGGAATGTGGCTTGTGGTAGAATGTGGCTTGTGGTGGAGTGTGGCTCCTAGTGGGGTGTGGCTTGTGGTGGAGTGTGGCTTGGGATGGGGAGTGGCTTGTGGTAGTTTTTGGTTTTTTTTCAGTGAATAATGGTGAATATGGTGTCCATTAACTAGCGACAAAATTCGAAAATCATTGCAACTCACCAGACCACACCATGGAACGGACCCCTGTTTTCAAATCCCCAAGCTTTCTGAACTTCCCTCCCCTCAAGGAGACCCATCCACCTCCATCTTCGTACTCCTCCTCCTCATCATCATTCTTATTTTCTTGCTTTTTTTCTTCTGTTTTTGTTTCTTTTTCATTTTTCTTTTCTTTTTCTTTCTCTTTTTTTTCTTTTCTTTCTCCACCACCAAGCAACAGCTCGTCTTGAAAGATAAGAGGGTTGTTGCTACTTCCTCCAATATAAATCTGTCAAGGGTCATGAATATTTAATTAGGTTTATTTAAAGCTCAAACATTATGAATATTTAATTTATTTAATAATACTCAAAATTTATATCAATCAATCAGTTAATTAAGTAGATGACTCCTCCCACCTGCTCGAGAGACCAATGAGGAGAAGGATGGCCACTTCTTATTGGCTGCCACCAACGCACCTGATTCCCTTGAGTTCTGGCTTCTTTTGGGATTTTGGCCACATGATGTTGGTAGCACCTGGCGCCATTATGATAGGTAATCCTACTTCTTCTATTTTTAAACGTGCTATATTTAGCAATAAGTCTCCAATGAATGCCTCCGTCGTCTGAATACTGCAACATGATTGGCTCGTGGTAGATGGCTAGGGGTGATGATGCTGGCGTTGAGGGTTGCGAAGATGTTTTGTTGTTGACACTTTGAAAAGTTTTTGTTGGGGCCACATTTGTTGGAGAAAGACTTGTTGGAGAAAGATTTGTTGGAGAAAGATTTGTTGGAGCAACATTTGTTGCAGAAATGGTCCCGAAATTAGCAACAGCAATGACCAAGTCGAACTCTATAGTTCTGCGAAAATTAATTTCAAGTTTGGAATTTCCATAAGTAAAACAACTTTTCTCATGAAACATTATTTTTAACAATCAAGGAAAAAGATTTTCAAAAAAGGCATTTTTTATCCAACCCTCAACTGCATAAACATCACCAGAAACACCGACGTAGCTAGGGTGAGGTTGAGAAGGTGTGTTGTGAGGCTCCTGGGGAGGTGGGGGTGGTCGAAGAGGGTGTTGAAGAAAGTTGTTCCTGTGGTCGTGTAAGCCCTGTCTGTCGGTGGTAGTTTTGCGTGATCTACAAGAGACACCTCATTCAAACATCAGGAAACGTTCAAGGTTAATATTTTTTTAAAAATATCATATGTATTCTTGTGTCATTTTTGTATCACATGTAACTTGTCTTTTCAATATATCTTGTTTTTTTTTCTATTAATTAGATTTTTGAAATATTTTTTAAATATCACTCAGTAGGAGGGTATTGACTTCTTCTTGTAAAGTTTCAAGTCTTTAATTCTCTTTCCTTTCAAGGCATACACACCTCACAGTTCATTCATTTTCATTCGTTTCATCATATCAGACACAACCAGGCGGGGTGTGATGGAACTAAAAAGTTTTGATTCGATTGAAAAAGTAGAAAAAAACCGTGTCTTCGGCGTATCGTGCACCGACACGAGACATCAGGCGCAGTGACAAAGTTAAAACATGGTTTCTGCAACAAAATACCCTTGACAAAATGCTGAAAAACGCTTTGGAAATCTTAGATTAGAATAAATTGGATTTAATAAGACAAAATAGAAGTAGAGTAGATTAGATAAGATTAAATTAGATAAGATTAGATTAGATAAGAT
The DNA here is from genome assembly GCA_947562095.1 of Branchellion lobata. Classification (NCBI taxonomy): domain Eukaryota; kingdom Metazoa; phylum Annelida; class Clitellata; order Hirudinida; family Piscicolidae; genus Branchellion; species Branchellion lobata. The sequence continues at coordinate 6,846,885 of OX387254.1, read as the reverse complement.
TAGATTAGATTAGATAAGATTAGATTAGATTAGATTAGATTAGATTAGAGTACTAAGGTTGACCTCTGCTCATGGTGCTTTCAAAACTCCTCCTCAAGTGGCCTTGCACAGGCTTTTCAATCATCTCGCAATGGCGCCCCTTGAAGCCTTCAGCGCAGTCACAATAACGACCTGAGGAAGAGTTATGATGAGGATGATGAGGGTGGTGATGGTGGGGGTGGTGGTTGTGGTCGTGGTGATGGTGGTGTGGTGGGGATGGTGGTGGCGGTGGTGGTGTTGGTGGTGGTGGTGTGGTGGTGGTGTGGTGGTGGTGTGGTGGGGATGGTGGTGGTGGTGGTGGTGGTGGTGGTGGTGGTGGTGGTGGTGGTGGTGGTGGTGGTGGTGGTGGTGGTGGTGGTGGTGGTGGTGGTGGTGGTGGTGGTGGTGGTGGTGGCGGTAGTGGTAGCAAGATGATGATGATAATGAGAATGCTGCTGCTGCTGCTGATGATGATGGTGATGATGATGATGATGATGATGATGATGATGATGATGATGATGATGATGATGATGATGATGATGATGATGATGATGATGATGATGATGATGATGATGATGATGATGATGATGAGGATGATGATGATGAAAAAGAAGGAAAGGACGAGGAGATGGAGGAAGAGAAAAAAGAGGATGATGAAGACGATGATGGCACCTTGCCGGCAGACTCCTCTGCCGTAACAGTGGTGCATGCATTGGAGACCCACGTACAAGTTGTCAATCATCCAGGCTGGTGAAAGAGAAAAAAAAGAAGGAGGAGGAGATGAAGAAGAAGAGAAAGAAAAGGAAGAAGAAGGAAAAAAAGAAGAAGGAAAAGAAGAAGAAGAAGAAGAAGAAGAAGAAGAAGAAGAAGAAGAGAAAGACGGTGACGATGGGAAATGCTCAGAGAATTCATTGGTGTCTTGTCTCCACCTGAACCTGGCAAGTCTTTGCAGGGTTGAGAAACATTATTCAGTAGTATTCTTTGGCAATTCAAAAACTAAACTCATTCTCTTTAATTAGTTTCTGAGCTTGCCACAAGAATATTTCGTTTCATGAAGACTTCCACTCATCCAATCAATCATCCAATCAATCATCCTATTAATCATCCAATCAAGCATCTTATTAATCATCCAATTAATCACCCTATTAATCATCCAATCAATCATCCAATTAATCATCAAATCAATCATCCAATTAATCACCCTATTAATCATCCAATTAATCACCCTATTAATTATCCAATTACTCATCCAATCAATCATCCAATTAATCACCCTATTAATCATCCAATCAATCATCCTATTAATTATACAATTAATCACTCAACTAATCATCTAATCAATCATCCAATTAATCATTCAATTAATCATCCACTTAATCATCCAATTAATCATCCAATTAATTATCCAATTAATCATCCAATTAATCATCCAATTAATCATCCAATTAATCATCCACTTAATCATCCACTTAATTATCCACTTGATCATCCAATTAATTATCCAATTAGTCATCCAATTAATCATCCAATTGTTAACCAACACCTACATCCATCAATAAATTTAAACAAACCCGGAAATCTTCAAGTGGTCGAGAGGGACCGTCACGTGTTCCCATCCTTTCGTCACGTGATATATCGTGGGTGACGTCATGAGGTTGACGTCACAAACCGGAAATGGTGACGAAAAGCACGTGGGCACAAGAGTATTCCATCTTCTTCCGGAATCGAGAGAATACTCCAAGATGATTGGTTGTGAAAGACGATTTTTTGGGTCATTGGAATTGTCGTCTATGAAGAGCTGCGAAGGTGCGTTGTTATATTGTTGTTATGTTTTGTTGTTGTTGTTGTTGGTTTTGTTGTTGTTGTTGTTGTTGTTGTTGTTGCTGTTGTTGTTGTTAAAAAGTTTTTGGGTTGTGTTGAGTTATGTCAGATAATGAATATCCAAAGTAACACAACATAGCATTTCTAAAATTAAATAAAGTTTAACGCAAAACAAAAACACATTTCAGTGGTATTAAGCTGTAAAAGCTTCAGAAGCACCTGAAGGCAATTAACCTAACAATGCAATGGAAAGCCATTTACTCTGCTCAAGACCATGTGGACAGTCTAAGCAATGCAATTTCAGAGCATTCCTGAGCAAACATTGAGAAAGGAATTGTTCCGAAAAATATTTAAATTCCCAACTACACTGAAGCTCTAAGCCACACTGAAGCTCTGAGCCACACTGAAGCTCTGAGCCACACTGAAGCTCTGAGCCACACTGAAGCTCTGAGCCACACTGAAGCTCTGAGCCACACTGAAGCTCTGAACCACACTGAAGCTCTGAGCCACACTGAAGCTCTGAGCCACACTGAAGCTCTGAACCACACTGAAGCTCTGAGCCACATTGAAGCTCTGAGCCACACTGAAGCTCTGAGCCACACTGAAGCTCTGAACCACACTGAAGCTCTGAGCCACACTGAAGCTCTGAGCCACACTGAAGCTCTGAACCACACTGAAGCTCTGAGCCACACTGAAGCTCTGAGCCACACTGAAGCTCTGAACCACACTGAAGCTCTGAGCCACATTGAAGCTCTGAGCCACATTGAAGCTCTAAACCACATAAACCCTCAAACATATTGAACCTTCAAACCACCCTCACAAGCATCTCACATCGAAGGATACGACAGTGAGATCATTGACAAGTACGTCATTGGTCTCCAGCACTTTCCTCCCGCGGCTTTTCTTCCTATCACCCTCATCCCAACCACCTCCATCTCCATATCTCCTACCTTGATTGTCCCCACTTTCAGACTGTAACTCCCCATAGACCAGACAGGAATTTGGGATGTGGTTTGGCGCGTGGTTTAGGGTGTGGTTTGGGGTGTGGTTTGGGGTGTGGTTTGGGGTGTGGTTTGGGGCGTGGTTTGGGGTGTGGTTTGGGGTGTGGTTTGGGGTGTGGTTTGGGGTGGGGTTTGGGGTGTGGTTTGGGGTGGGGTTTGGGGTGGGGTTTGGGGTGGGGTTTGGGGTGTGGTTTGGGGTGGGGTTTGGGGTCTTTACAGTTCCACCTCTGCAGTCTTCTTGTAACACTCCAGCGTTGCTGAAGAGGACGAGACTAGAAGTGGAGTGAGGACTGAAACCCTCTGTGTACGAGCCTGAGCATTGTTCCCCTTGAGGCCCTGTGGTGAGTGGATGGGTGATTAAGTGGGCGCTCAGGTGAGTGAGTGGGTGAGCAAGTGGGTGAACGAGTAAGTGAGCGAGTGGGTGGGTGGGTGAGTGGGTGGGTAAGTTAGTGGGTGAGTGGGTGGATGATGGTTGAGTGTGGGTGAGTTAGTGAGTGAGTGAGTGGGTGAGTGGGTGGGTGAGTGGGTAAATGAATGGGTGGGTGAGTTAGTGAGTGAGTTAATGAGTGGGTGAGTGAGTTAGTGCGTGAGTGGGTGAGTGGTTGGATAAGTGAGTGGGAAGCTGGTAAGCTGATCCGACTTATTCCGAGTTTTGTCTACAGTGACAAAGGTTTTGAGTCTAACTTGCATGATAAGCTGAGAACGTGTATAGTGTGGATTGTAGTCAAAGGTTAAGTAGTGTAGAATATTTTTGGTGTTTGAGGTTTGTTAGGGCTTTTGTGATTATTTTAGATTTTTTTAGTTATGTGTTAAGAACATTCAAATGTGCTGGCTATTGATTTGTTTCAGCCAATATCACCTTCAGCTCCAACACAACGACCGTAATTGCTACTTCAACCACCACAACACCTTCACCATTACCACAACAGCTCAGCACTACCACAACACCACAACCATCACCACAACACAACCACAACACACTTACTTTCACAACAAACCAGTCACCACAACAAACCAACTACCACAACATACCCATCACTACAACACTCTCACAGCACAACCACAATACAACCATAACCACCACACCACCACCATAACCACCACAACACCCCTACAACACTCCCACAACTACCACAACACCACCACAACACCACCATAACCACCACACTACCACCACAACACCCCCACAACCACCACACCACCACCACAACATCCCCACCACACTACCATCAGAGCAGTCTTCCTGGTTGCTCAGCGAGGCTCCTCCGATGTACAAGTTGTCCAATGACCACACCTCCTCCATCGCATCTTGAATATAGAAACATATTTGAACGGTTTGTAAGCAACATGTGTTCGCATTCCGAAATTAATATTGTTGTCGTTTTTTTTTCTTTTCTCATTATCACAGCCGAAGAGTTCCAATGCAAAATTAAAAAAAAAGTAATAAAAAGATATTTAAAAATAATCAAATGAAGCAGTTCATTTTTTTATAACTTTTATGATTTTCAACATTCCAGATTCTCTGTTGATTTTTAATTAGTAGAAAAGCTTGGAAGTGCCACCTGCTGGCGTGGCCTGCTTGAGTCTCAGTCTGGTGGCTGAGAACCTCGCTTGTGGAGGCAGGTGGAAGGTGAAGAAGCTGAAGAGGAAGAAAAAGAAGAGGAAGAGAAGGAAGAGAAGGAAGAGGAGGAGGGGGAGGAGGAAGAGGAGGAGGAGGAGGAGGAGGAGGATGAGGAGGAGGAGGAGGAGGAGGAGGAGGAGGAGGAGGAGGAGGAGGAGGAGGAGGAGGAGGAGGAGGAGGAGGAGGAGGAGGAGGAGGAGGAGGAGGAAGAAAAAGAGGAGGAGGAGGAGGAGGAGGAGGAGGAGGAGGAGGAGGAGGAGGAGGAGGAGGAGGAGGAGGAGGAGGAGGAGGAGGAGGAGGAGGAGGAGGAGGAGGAGGAGGAGGAGGAGGAGGAGGAGGAGGAGGAGGAGGAGGAGGAGGAGGAGGAGGAGGAGGAGGAGGAGGAGGAGGAGGAGGAGGAGGAGGAGGAGGAGGAGAAGGAGGAAGAGGAGGAGGAGGAGGAGGAGGAGGAGGAGGAGGAGGAGGAGGAGGAGGAGGAGGAGGAGGAGGAGGAGGAGGAGGAGGAGGAGGAGGAGGAGGAGGAGGAGGAGGAGGAGGAGGAGGAGGAGGAGGAGGAGGAGGAGGAGGAGGAGGAGGAGGAGGAGGAGGAGGAGGAGGAGGAGGAGGAGGAGGAGGAGGAGGAGGAGGAGGAGGAGGAGGAGGAGGAGGAGGAGGAGGAGGAGGAGGAGGAGGAGGAGGAGGAGGAGGAGGAGGAGGAGGAGGAGGAGGAGGAGGAGGAGGAGGAGGAGGAGGAGGAGGAGGAGGAGGAGGAGGAGGAGGAGGAGGAGGAGGAGGAGGAGGAGGAGGAGGAGGAGAGAGGAGGAGGAGGAGGAGGAGGAGGAGGAGGAGGAGGAGGAGGAGGAGGAGGAGGAGGAGGAGGAGGAGGAGGAGGAGGAGGAGGAGGAGGAGGAGGAAAAGGATGAGGAGGAGGAGGAAAAAGAAAGAAGAAAGAAAAATCATTATTTTGAGTCTGTCAATTTTTATACAATACAACACAAATAGGAATATTATTATAGTGGCATTAACTCCGTAGAGTTTCGAGGCCAATCTAATGTTAATAATAAAGTATTTTCATAACTGCTATTAGAATGATTAATTAATTAATTTTGGCGGCTCAGTTGCTTGCTTTGGCGCTTCAAAAATTATTTGAATAGACTCATTATCATCATTAATATTATTCCAATCGTTTTTGAGTGGCCTCGAAACTCTACGGGGTTGATGTCACTATGATAATATTCGTTTTTGTATTGTATTGTATTGTATTGTATTTCAATCAACATCATAGCTGTTACTAAATTCATCAGTAAGTTAACCGAGTGCTGGAGGCCTCGAGGACTCCAATGGAGTAGATGTGCTTCCAGGAGATGCCGGCGTTGGTGGAGTACTGGAGAAGGAGTTTTTGCTGGTTGGACCAGGGTCTTTGTTGCAGGGGGCAGTCCATGCTGAGATGGAACTCAACGGTTGTGGCACTGATCAGGTTGAGGTCTTGAGTCTCCAGGCGCCGTGTGCCTCTCTGTCGGATTAGCATGGCTGGGTGCGAGAGAAGTGTGGTTGAGTGGTTTGGTGCTGTTGTAGAAAAAAATAAAATGGTCAGAAAACTTGAAGGATTGGTTAAAAAGAAGGTTTTTTTCTTGCCTACATGAACTGTTCACTTTGTTCATCTCTACCATATACTTCAATTTTCATGAGAAGTAACTTTAATTTTTTATTATTTTTATGATATTTGTGTATCTACAACTTGATATTATTACTACTTTTAATATTATCGTCCTTATCATTTGTTTTTTTAGATTATTATCATTATTCCTTGGCATTATCATCTCATAACCAAGACTTTAATAATGCAATAACAATGTGGCCTCGAAACTCTATGGGGTTAATGCCACTATAATAATAATCGTGTTTGTATTGTATTGTATTGTATTGTATAACTATGATATTATTACTTTCATTATTCGACCTTTTTATTTTTATTATTCAATATTATTATTATCATTATTTGTTTTTATTGTTATTATTTTTGTTATGAAAACGAAAATAATACTTGGTGGAATACGAGGGCATTGTCCGAAGCCACGACACCACAAAACCTCCCCACACTCCCTCCATGCACCTTTACGTAACTGTTGTCAACACCTTTTATTATTTTATTTTTATTCTTGTTGTTTTCTGTTCGGATATTTCTTCTATTTCTTTTTTGTTTATTATTATTTTTATTATTATTGTTATTATGGTTATATATTTCATCATTCTTATTATTTATATACTTCATATTATTTTTATAAATATTCTTATTATCCATTGTTCCAGTATCCACATTATTATTATTAATTATATTATTATTTATATTATTACTTTTATCAATCATATTCAAATTATTATTTTTATTGTTGTTCTTATTATTATTGGGGAGGTCAAAATGGTTCTTGAGGTGGGTGGGTAGGGGGGTGGTAGGAGAACAATAAGAGCCTCCATACCCCTCGTCACACCTGGATTCAAACATTCCAAGAAACTCATTAGGCCTATTATAGGCATTCATTTGAATAGCTATTCAAGATTATGTTTATTGTTGTTTGTCTATGTATCATAAATCTTCGTATATGTGATTCTAAGTCTTGTTTGATACAAATTTCTGATTTTTTTGTATAAATATGAGGAGGAATAGATGTCTTTGAATTCTTTTTATGAAGGTAATGAGTAATATCGTTGATAGTCATATGATGACAAACTGTTGCCACTAGCACCACACACAACCAACCTACACACTCTTCTGTTACCCTCCAACACGCAGTCGCCATGACCGGAACACATCCAACCGCAGTCCTGTCCCATGTAGATGTCCCTCAGTACCCACACGTTGCCCACCACGCCTACCCGCCCTTGGTACCACCTCACGCGGGTTGATGCTCCTCTTTGTGGTGATGATGATGCGGATAAAAAGAAGAAAAAATGAATGAAGGGAAGAAAGGAGGTGGAGGAAGAGGTAGAAAAGAAAGAGGTGGAGAAGGAGGTAAAAAAGAAAGAGGTGGAGAAGGAGGTAAAAAAGAAAGTAAAAAAAAGGTATGAAAAGAAGGTAGATGAGAGATATGAAAAATAGGATGATGATTAAATGATAAAATCAAGTCATAATACAAAATCTGATGTTTAAAGCTTTGAAACCGCAAATGAACAGATGGTAGATACGGTCAATTTTACTGCCATTAACTGGTCGTTATAAAATTAACAATCAAAAGTTAATTTAACATTGGTGGTTACAACAGATTAACACAAGTTGGTTGACGTTGGTGGTTACAACAGTTTTCATTGCTAACACGGCCTTCAGAGGCAGGGGCAGAGTCAGTCTGGTCCACGAAGACAAGAGCTCTGAGTCCAGAGAACCCGTCGACTTTTTGAGTTAAAAATTGAAATTGAGACTTGAATTCACTTTTCAATTTTGCAAGAAACACATTTATGAAGAAACTTTTTGAGTTAATTTGAAAATTGATGTTTGGTGTGATGAAGGACATGAGTCACAAGATAATTCACATTGGGCAATAGAAGGAATACTTCCAAATAATCAAGAAGATAACCAAATCAAGCTTTCCTACCCCATTATTGGCACCATTATCATCCTCATCATCACTTCCATCATCAACTCCATCGGCATCATCATCGTCGTCGTCGTCATGGTCGTCGTCGTCATGGTCGTCGTCGTCATCGTTGTCATCGTCAATGCGGAAGTCATTCCATGTGACACCGGCGTCAGTGGAGAATTGGATGGAAAGGCGATAATGAGTGGAATAAGTTCCCACACAGTCCATTGCAATGTAGAACTGCAGAATGGTAGATCTTGTAGTAGAAAAGTCCCATGTTTCTGCGTACCTGTGAGTGCCTGTTTGTGTGTGTGTGTGTGTGTGTGTGTGTGTGTTTGTGTGTGTGTGTGTGTGTGTGTGTGTGTGTGTGTGTGTGTGTGTGTGTGTGTGTGTGTGTGTGTGTGTGTGTGTGTGTGTGTGTGTGTGTGTGTGTGTGTGTGTGTGTGTGTGTGTGTGTGTGTGTGTGTGTGTGTGTGTGTGTGTGTGTGTGTGTGTGTGTGTGTGTGTGTGTGTGTGTGTGTGTGTGTGTGTGTGTGTGTGTGTGTGTGTGTGTGTGTGTGTGTGTGTTTGTGTGTGTGTGTGTGTGTGTATGTGTGTGTGTGTGTGTGTGTGTGTGTGTGTGTGTGTGTGTGTGTGTGTGTGTGTGTGTGTGTGTGTGTGTGTGTGTATGTGTGTGTGTGTGTGTGTGTGTGTGTGTGTGTGTGTGTGTGTGTGTGTGTGTGTGTGTGTGTGTGTGTGTGTGTGTGTGTGTGTGTGTGTGTGTGTGTGTGTGTGTGTGTGTGTGTGTGTGTGTGTGTGTGTGTGTGTGTGTGTGTGTGTGTGTGTGTGTGTGTGTGTGTGTGTGTGTGTGTGTGTGTGTGTGTGTGTGTGTGTGTGTGTGTGTGTGTGTGTGTGTGTGTGTGTGTGTGTGTGTGTGTGTGTGTAGGTATGCGCGCGCATTTATAGATGTTTAATATTGTTTAAATTCTAAATGAATCTATTTTCAATGAACTTTTACTGGATTTAACAGACCTTACTTAGCCACATAATGTACAGCCCTCACTAACAAATTAACACTTTTCAACCAATCAACACCACTAACCAATCAACACCAATAACCAATCAACACCCACCAATCAACACCCACCAACCATTCAACAACCACCAACCAATCAAAACCCACCAGTCAACACCCACCTGTCAATACCCACTAATCAACACCCACCCACCCACCAATCAACACCAACCAATCAACCAACCCACCAAGTTCTGAAAACACCATCACGTCGTCATAGCCACAAGCACTCTTCACTTCTCCTCCTTTCACATCCAACCACACCCCCCCTTGCCAGTCCCTCCATGACATCAGTCTTCCAGAGGTTCTTACTCCGGTCTTCTTGAGACCTTTCACAGAAAGACCCTCCGTAAAGTTATTCAGAGATTGGTCTTCCAGAGACTCCTTTGGGGACCTACCTTCCGTGATCACTCCCATCGAACCTCGTTTCAAGAATGGTTCATTCAACAGACCGTTAGGCGTTCCATCATTTATGAAATCATCATCATCACCGTAAACATCGTAATCTTCGTATTCATCCTCCTCCTCATCTCTCCCCTTCATGGGCCTCGTCATAGGTATCAGTTTGACATCGTCCAACGACCAACCAGCCCTCATTCCTCCTGGCGAGTGTTTTATAAATTATCATATTTTGTAGGAGGTTTAAAATTGACGAGCTATCTTTTTACTCAATAGAATTATCTTTCAAGAACATTTATCAGATTAACTTTTAAAATCGAGTTTTCATTTTGAGGAAAATTTTCAGCGATGCAAAAAAAATCTTTAACTTTTACCGTAATGACTTTTGGGTTGCCACCACCTGAAAGAGGTGAAGCCAAATTTGGCATGAAAAGGAAGCTTGAAGTTTATCACTTGAGGAAAGCCAGAATTGGTATATGGGTCAAGGTCAAGACCTTTGTACCACGTGGTGCCTCCATTCAATGAATATGCAAATGAGATGGCATCTTGCCAGGAGGATACGGCAGGGCAGTAGGAGTTGTGGTGGTTAGTGGCGATGTGGATCTTAAACTGGATTGCCCTGTGGAAGGTGGGAAGTCAATGGTGGTGAGTGATGAGAAGACATTATGGATGATGAAGATGAAGTGGATAGAAAAGAGAAATGGCAAAAGGTCGGTGGAATGAAGGAAAGGAAGGAAGCTTCTAAGTTTAGATTAATTGTTGCAAAAAATATTTAAAAAAACTTCGATATTGGAAAGCTGGTTGCAAGAAGAAGGTTGTTACTGGAAAGCTGGTTGCAAGAA
>OX387254.1:6729078-6834078 GCA_947562095.1 Branchellion lobata | reverse complement strand
CCTCCGTGTGGTCGTTTCTATGCCTTGTGAAGGCTTGGAGTTTTTGAGTAGAGTTCTCACCCCTGAGGTATGAGTTATGAGGCATGAATCTTCCAAAGTTCTGGGAACTCTGCCAGAAAGGTTGGTTGACAGGTGTTTGGAAGGGGTACAAGGGTTTCTGAAGCAGTTTCCAGTTTTTGCCGTGGTCATGACTGAACTGAAGGAGAACTTGTGGGGGCGATGTCGTTGAGGGAAGATATCCAGGACTGTGTTGCTGTGAGCAATCCACGTTAATCTGCAGTGAGTTGTAGACAAGTAATCTTTAGGAATTTCTTATGTTTGATTCGAAGGTTTTCAAATTCGTTTGGCTTTTTGAGATGTTAAGAGTTCATTTTCAAAAAGTGAAATAAATAGCAGCGTTTGCAGGCGAGCCATACATGATTGAAACTTCTTTTTTTTCAACAACAAAGTTTAAAGTTTAAGAAATTCTCATTAAAACAGTTCATCCCGATGTTACTACCTTGAAGTGAAGAACCATGCCTGCGAAGATGTGAAGAGGTTTTGTTACGATGAACTTGTCGGCGTACACATTGCCACCATGCAAGTCTCCAAAGGTGCTCCTATTGCTTCTTTCGTTACTTTTCTTATTATTTTGACGATGGTTTTCGTATAATATATTTTTATTTCGATTGTTCTGTTGGTAATAGCTATTATGAATGCTTGGAAAACTATTTAGATTTTTGTTAAATTGTTTATTAAAGTTATTATTATTATTATTATTATTATTATTGTTTTTTAGTAAGATGACAGGCTGAGGAGAATTGCAGTAGTGGGTGTGGAGGGCATCGGTGGAGTGGTCCCAGAGAGGGTCTTCAAGGTCGTTCTTGAGGGTCAAGGTTGCGGCGTTATCCATTCATTCATTCATCAAACCATCCATTCATTCATGCATTCATTTATCTCTTTATCCATTCATGCCCTTGTTTATTCATTCATTCATTCATTCATTCGTTTAATTGCCGAGGAATTCAATGTGAATTTTGATAAGTATTTTAGCTCACAGGGGTCAAATTTTTCGTGTTTCAAAATAAAAAGAAGTTTCAATAATTATTCGTGGGTACCTTAAGAACATCTTTTTTCCTTCTTCCTTCTTCATTGGTGTATCTCCCGTTGCCATCGTAACTTGAAATAATCACTCCATCTATTGCCCAATGAGGATGGAGACCATAGGGGTGGTTGTGGGACTGTAGCCACTTGAAAACCACCATTGGAGACTTGCGTTTTATTTTAACATGATAAAACCTGTTGATAAGTTTTTTTTTTCAAAATAATCTTCAATAATAATAGTAACTTATTATTATTCATAATTATTTATTATTATTATATAAGTTTAACTTTTGAGTAAACTCGGCAACTACTTGTTACGCCCCACGAGTCCTAAAGACGAGTAAACACATCCACACAAATACATACCACATATACATACACCCACATGAACACATACAACTTATTGCCTCAACTCCCAGGTAAACTACCTTGCACTCCTTGCGGACTGTGCACTGATAACCTCCACCATTTCCCAGTTAACTCCTCCGTCGTAAGACGCCAGCAGCAGCACTTTACCCTTGCCACTGACTCTATTCTTGTTTTTATTGAAACGATCATTATTAATTTTATAACTGCTATTTTTCTTCTTCTTATTTTTGTTTATTTTATTATTATCTTTAGTTTTTTCCATTTTTTTCCGGCCACAAAACTTAACGTAGAACTGCACATAGCCAACGTAAGTCGCATTGAAGGCTTTGGTGGTAGCGCTGGAAAGGTCGCTCTGTGGAGGAGATTTCGACTTTGGGTGGATTGATGAGACAATTCAATTAATTTAAAAAATAAAACAATTTATTAAAAGTAAATAAAACTTAATGAATTTATCAAATTAGCGTGTCAACGATATATTGAATCGTATTATATTATTGCGAGTATTTTTTATAATTAAATTATTTGATAATGATATAAATAATTTTATTTCTATTTTTATGAAACGCACATCATCAAAGTACAGCGCCTCTCCCGCAAGGACGCTCCCACAGCCTTGAGTGGCTGGAGTTATCTTGCCCCCAGTGACTGCTGCCCAGTGGAGTGGAAGGAGAGCTGGGAAAGAGAAGTTCATGTTCATATGGTGGATTAGGTGGTTGGTTGGCTGGCAAGACTGTTCGAAAGATGCGTCGTCACACAAACACTCTCCATCGAAACACTCGCCACGGTTGAAGCAGTTGTGTCTGCATTCTGGTCCTATGTACAGGTCATCTATCGCCCATGCGTGGTTGTCATTGTGGTGGTTGTTGCTGCTATTCCTTTTCTTGTTGCTGTTATTCCTGTACTTATTGTTGTTATCGCTGTAACTGGTGTTATTCCTGGGGTTGCTGTTGTGTGAGTAGTCGTTAGTGAAAACGTTTCTTTTGTTGTGGCTGTTGTTTTTGTTGTCGTTTTTTTGTTTATTGTTGCTATAAAGATAGTCGTTGTTGTTCTTGCTGTTGTTGCTGAAGTGTTCGGTCGTATTCGTTGCAAATGGGGGTCTTTCAATGGAAAACTCGTCGTAGAAGTTAGCCACACGGAATCTAATCATTATCAAGCCTAACCTGTCCCGAAGGAAATGAGATTCAAAAGAAACTTGAAACAAACATTGACCTTGTATTGGAACAAATGGTAAGGGAAGTCGGTTTGATGAAAAATGTTTTTTTAATAACTGTTAACGTTTTATAATGAAATTCCTCGGATTTTATTCCAAGTGTTCATTGTGTTAAATAATTTTTTTTCATGATATCAAATTTATTTTGCTGGATTCATTTCAACAAAGATTATTGCATTGGAGTTTGTACTTTAAAAAAGACTGACTCGAAAGGAAGCTCCTCATGAGAGCCTAGCGCAACCCTCCTCCACCCATTCCTGTAATGGCGCTGATGCATACAAACGTACCCATGCTTGCACGTGACGTGGGGATCGGTGGAGTGTGATCTGAGTAATGACCAAGTTTTACCGTTATTTATTGAGATTTCGAGTAGAAGAATATCATCGGAGTTGTTATTCATAGAGGCATTGTTTTTTGTTTGACGATGTTTGTGTGTATTGTCGCTGGAGCATCCGGATGTGAGCTTGAAATGGATTTTGTAACCATGCCTCATCAAGTAACTCTTGGTGCTTGTGACTGAAAATGAAAAAGATGAAGAAGAAGAAGAAGAAGAAAAAGAAGAAGAAGAAGAAGAAGAAGAAGAAGAAGAAGAAGAAGAAGAAAAAGAAGAAGAAGAAGAAGAAGAAGAAGAAGAAGAAGAAGAAGAAGAAGAAGAAGAAGAAGAAGAAGAAGAAGATGATGATGATGATGATGAAGATGAAAATGAGAAAAAAGAAAAAGAATAAGAAGAAAAAAAATAATAAAAAGAATAAAAAAAAGAAGAAGGTGATGATAACAGTGGTAATGATGCTGATGTTGAAAAATCTAGTAAAGATGAAGAACGAAAAGACTCACCACTGGCAGAAGAAGGTGCAGAAAGTGGTTTGAACACGAAAGCCGACTTGTGACCACAAAAGTTTTCAACGTTGTTCTCATCGAATGAGAAATCTCTTCTCTTCTCTTCTTCCCCATCATTGCCATACAAGAGCTCTCTATAATCTTTTCTATCATCCTTCCCATGTAAGTTACCATTGAATCTCTCCACCAAAATGTGTTTTCTCTCCTTCGTCAACATGAAGTCATCAATCGCCCACACAACTCCGCCACCCCCCGTCCACAACCTCAATACACACGTGTCTGAGTCCATAGCAGTTGCTAGTTTCAAAATCATTCCAGCTTTTCTTCTCAGCTCAATGGTGATGATTCTGTTGAAAAGTTAAAGTTTAATTAATCTTTAAAAGTTCAGACAACTTAATAGTGTGAAATGAAATAGTATAATAAAAGGTAATATAATTAAATAAGTTAAATTCGTGTTTATTAGCAGAAAACGTCACAAACAATTCTCTAATAGATTTTTCTAGAAGATTTAAAAGATTTTCAAAAACAACTGGCCTTGTTTCTCCTATGACGTCAGTGATGAGGTCATTAATTCTAATCCACGTGTTATCTTGTATCCCACACGTCATGTCGACGTGGATGACGACCGAAGTGGTGCTGTTCAAATTGGAGCAGATCTTGAGGGCCATTTGGAGGTACCTTCATCGTTGTGCTTTGAATTATTTATCTATTTTGATCATTTTATTCAACTTTAAATGAAAATAAAATAAAATACCATTTTCGTTTTAAGCAATGAAATGACTAATTCAAGTAAATAAATGATTGGAGCTGATTGATGTCCATCCATTTCTGCACATTAACCTTTCATTCGCAAGTTCTACCGGATAGGTTTGTAAAAGATGTTTCATATCATCGTCATCGCCAGCTCTTTCTCCATCACCGCCATCATCTTCAGCATCAGCATCATCAGCATCATCAGCATCATCAGCAGCAGCGGTACCCCCTCCAAACACGAGAGCTTTGCCTGTGGACAAGAGACCACAGGCATAAGAGGGTCTTCCCCCTTTGATTACTTCAAACCACTCGTCCAGGTCCTCCTCCCCCTCGAAGGATGAACTCACAGACCTTCCATGGGGGGTTCAATGGCACGTTTGAAGCGTATAAAGTGTAAATATTTTTTTGGAATTTGTTTTATCAAAGCTTAAAGAACATTTTTTCAGTATGTTGTTGTATTAGAGCTTGAAGAAAAAAATTGAATGAAACTTATTGACTATCTCGAATTGGAGCAAGATATTTTGAACGTCATTCGTGATCATTTTCAACAATTCTTTCAACAAACTAAATTTCTATAACTGATTCGAAATACATTTGTCCTGACGAGAAGGATCCGTGGGAAGATGTGAACAGGCAAAAAAGGATGAGAGTAGTCGTCTTGCGTTGCGATGTCATGTTGCGATGGAGAATGAAAGATTAGGTTTTTTTTCACTTTTTAAAAACTAAAATGCTGGATGATTTATGAGTTTTTTTGTTTTTTGGAAGATTTTTCAGTTTTTACAACGCTGTTTGGTTTTCAGACAAACAACAAGAAAAAATCGGTTGATGAATTCAAACAAAAAAAACTGAGCTAGTTTTTTTGTATTTAGTTTTTAATAAAAACAGCTTTTCAGAATTATAAACTCAATTTCACAAACTTCAAAGTAATCACTGATCATCCTTCTGACTCGTTGAGTGTTTCGGAGTTTGAAAAAATTAAAATTTCCTGAGACTCAGTATATAAGCTTGAATGTTCAAGATAAGGAGTATTCAGTTCTTTTTGTGGAAAAAAACTTTAAAGGTTGTTATTGTGGTTTGTTCAACTTACGGAAGCTTTAATGATTGAAAACCGAACAGTTAAATCAGTCTTATCCGCCTGTACCTCTTATCTAAATGACCCGAACACTTAATGCACACATCAACATGCCCTACCCTATTTAACAACAGAACAACCATCAAAAATCATTTTGGAGAAAGCAAATTTGGAAAATGTGAATTTTTCATAACTTTTATTTACGCAAACTATTCACACAAAGAAGATGGAGATTCTAAAGGTAATACTTTTGTAAAAGGAGATTGTTGGTTGCGAAACGTCAACTATGCAGAAATCTGGTAATTGTCAGAAGAATGTGGCGTCATGACCACACACAGGTTTTTCGAAACGGGATGGATGAATCCTACCAACACACTCGGTTACACTACAAGGCTGAAAGGTCATGCCTCTTCACTTCCTCTTCTTGGAACTTGTTTCGAAGAAATTGTCGTACACGATGGCGGAGTAAGACCTCGAAAAGACCACACCGAGTCCACCTTCCATGCTGCCATCCATCTCGGCTCCCTTTGCCACCAGAGATCCAGAGACGTGGAGAATCGAAAGAAGGAGGAAGGGGATCAGAGTAACAGCAAAGGCCGTGAAGTCTGTGTTGAAGATGATGGTGGGGTAGTGGTTGGCAAACACATCCACCACCATTGAGAGACCCTTCCAAGACATTATGACGCCTGTGGTGGCCCCCCATATGAAAAGGTTCTCCAGGGCTGTTTTCGATATCCATCTGTGCAAAATGTGGTGAAATGATGGAGGTGATGGCGGGTGAGTAAGTGCTTGAGTGAGTGAGTGAGTGAGTAAGTGAGTGATTGAGTAAGTGAGTGAGTGAGTGAGTGAATAAATGAGTAAGTGAGTGAGTGAGTGAGTGAGTGAGTGAGTGAGTGAGTTAGTGAGTGAGTGAGTGAGTGAGTGAATGAGTGAAAGAGTGAGTGAACGAATAAGCGAGTGTGATTGAGTGAATGAGTGAGGGAATGTGTGTGTAGGAAAAGGTGGTTGAGAGGATTACACCATATATTTCAAATCAAGTGCATGAAATAGAATTTTATTATAATCTTTTGTATGATGCTTTCTGAAATTCAAACAATGTTACTTTGTTTCAACGAGTATGAAGCCAGCTTATTGTATAAAACTTTCATATCACCCACCTGTTATTTCCTTCGTAGAACCTCGACAATTCTTTTACGTTGTGCTGAAAGAAGCTGAAGAGAGCGACCACGGAGTAGCCGATGACTGTAGAGAAGAGGGCAGACAGGGCAAAGTTGTTAGGGAAGATGGTTTGGTCATAAAGGTATGTGAGAGCTACCCAGTGCAGCGGAGCCAGTGTCCACACTCCCAGTACAGTCATCAGCACATCGCCTATGTAGCCGTACATCCTGGTTTGCTGGGGGGATGGGATGGTTGAGGTTGGGAAAATTAAATTTGTTCAAGGTTTTTTGTGATTTTTTGTTAAAGTTGGATTTTAAACTTAATCAATTAATCAAAAATTCATACGTGATTTTCACTATGGCCACCTTGGTGGCTTTCTTTACCACCTTAGTTGGTTGCTTCGGCGTCATGCAACCCGTATTTGTTACTATTGTTGGTCTTATAATTCCCATCACGTCCATCTCTACTCACCTGGACTCCGTAGAGAGTGGGAGCTTTGAACCACTCGGAGTGGTCGACATCGAGACTGAGGGAGAAAGGTGCTGCTGTGATGTTCCTGCCGGCCCTGAGACTCCACAGCAAGACGATCGACGTGACGGTGGTTTGCAGAGCGGCTGAGAGGTCATGGGGCGATAGCAAAGCGTCATAAATCTCTTGCACCGCTCTGTAGTGAGCGATGTTGGCGGAGGAGAGAAGGTAGTTGTAGCCTCTAGAGAAGAGCGTGTACGAGAAGTAGTCAAGGCTGTTGACGTAATCGTGGATTTCGTTTTGGTATACTGTGACCGCCAGTTCGACCGACACTCCGAAGACGAGCACTATGAAGGTTGCGATTAGTCTGGACTCGAAAAGGTTAAAGACAAAGAAGTCTTGCAGGAGGTAGGTTCCGTACCAGAAGGTGACGATGAGGGGCGTGAAGACGAGCCAGTTGAGAGCGTGGTCAAGAATCACATTCCTCGTCTCCACATCCATCTTCCTTTTCGAATGTCTTGCTGAGTATAATTAAAGTAATCAATTTTTTCCACCTATTGATGTATAATTATTTTGATTTTGAAGGTCGAAATAAGGTTGAAGTTTGTTTTGGTTGGCGGCGGTAAAATTTCTTGCTTATGTTACTTGTCTTTTTGCAAGGCTCAAATAACTACATAGCACAGCCTATTGAGTTGCACAAACTTGCAATTCTTTCCAGGCATTCCTTCACTTTGACTTTTTATGAAACGAGTAGAAAAAAAGTTTCGATATGGATCAAGAAGAACCGAAGCGTACACACAACTCTCACCTTATTTCTTGACTGTTGTTATAGAAAACAACTCTACCAGACCGCTTTATTATTGCCTTTCAGCTAGCTACCTTCAAATGTTAAAATATTTCAGAACAATGGATCAGGCTTTTGAATAGCTTTAACTAAGCGCTATAGAAATGTTTTACTTAATTTATGTTACATTGGATAAAGTTTTGTGTCCACCTTTCCCATCAATTTTAATCCATCCGAAATGTCTAAGTTTCACCTTGAATAGGCTTATTCATTTTTCATAACAAGATAATTTTACCACAAATATTAATTCGTATACGCAATTTCGAAGCGTTTGTCGTTCGAGTAAACTTAGTCCTAGCTTGAAACCACCTTTGAAGGAGGAAGCATGCAAGCGAATAAGCCAGAATATGCAATCGTTTATTCAAGCACTCACGAATCTTTCAAAATTTGCATACTCTGGTTGGGTTCAGACGTGCATGTGGTTTATATTTCCTTTCAAAGCCCATCTTTTATTTATTATTTCTTTGGAAAATCAATAAAAGTATATTAATAATTCAAATGGGTTGAGGAGTCGAGAAAGTTATCGGTACTTTGTATTTCTTGCATGAACTTGGAGTAAATCAGGTGAACGCCTCAACCATCCACAACTCCAATCGCTTTTCACTCAACTAGTTATGCTTTTTATATTTATATAGTTTTGATCATAGCCCGCCCACTATGAGTTGTTTAACGGAGTTATCAGCCACTTCAAACAAGTTCCTAATATCTTCCATACATTCATACGGCATTCCATAGAACGCGCAAATTGAAAGATTATTAAATTTTCCGTCTGCATCTCTCACTGGACGATACATTCCAGCTTCTCCATAAAATTCTTTTCCAATTAAGTATTTATTTTGAAAAAAAATAATAATATTTTTTTTAGACAACTCTTTTTTTTCATTATTTTTGATATGGAAGTTTATTTATATTTTTATCTTGATGACTTCACATCGCTACATCTTATAAACATATAGATGAATCTTCACTAAATTTTTACCAAGACCTTTTATTAATCTCAAAGAGTTGGGAAAGAATCGATAGTGAATGAAAAATCCATGAGAATGGTCAAAAAAGATAACAGATTGCACAGTGATGGATGGTTTAGTGAAAGAAGAGGATATTATATAAGCTAGAGTGTTCCCAGCAGAATGGGTTTGAAAATTGGAATGTAGGGTAAGATTGAGAAAAAAAAAAGCTGATTTAAAAAGAAAGGAATTAATTTATAATTATGAAGAATATTGGAATCTCCCAAAATTAAAGAATGGGAAGGAAGCATATAGAGTCTCAGTTAAAGCTGAAAACTCTTTGAGGATAAAAAAAACTAGAAATTGAAAATCTTTGAATTGAAACAAGAAAAAGTTAAAAAAGAAGGAGATTTGGCTTATGAAAAAAAACATTCAATGTAGAGTATGAAGGATAGTGAAGGTTAGAAGCAGAAAAAGAAGATTTATAGAATAAAGAAATTACACCACAAAAAGTGACAAAAAATTATTAAAAAAGCCTGGCTAATTAAATGAAAGAGTAGGATAAAAGAGAAGCAAAAAGTAAGCAGGGTGAAGTAGCATTCTCATGCTATGTCTCAGTTAAGCCTAAAATGTCTATAGAAAAAAGTAGAGCTTGAAAAAAGGCAGAGTTATTGTTAAGTGACATAGTGTTTAATGAATAAAGGTTAATTTTTGTATTATTTTTTGAAATATTCCTTAAGGAAGCAATTTTTGATATTTATTTTCAAATTTTTTGAGAAATATTTTAGAGAAAAACGGGACCTATGATTAATATATAGTAAAAAGTTACGTCTAACAAGAAAAGGTGGGCAAAAAACAAAAGAAGAAAGCTTTCGATAAAGTCGGAGGAGTGAATAATTAATAATTTTGATAAAAAATATATAATCCAAACCAAAACTTGAATATGGAATGATGAAGTGTGAAAAAATTGTAACATACAGTTTCCGTCCAAATTGAAAATTCAAGAGCAATTATTTGCAAAACAGCCGCTTATCACGGTGATAACCAAAGACTCTATAACCATAGACTGCAGAACTCATTCTATATTTTTTGCTATGCCTTTCCTCTTATTTAAATACAAATTATTATTGAAATGATTAAATTTATTTCAAAAACTAAATGAAAAAACTGAATTTTTATTAAAACTTCAAATGACTATGGTAGAAATAATTTTTTAGAAAGATAAGTACAAGTACTAACAATTTATTAATATTTTATTTTTTATATGAAAATGAAAAAATTTTATGAAAACTAGAAATTTTATAATAAAACTTTGTTTTTCAAATATTCTATAATATTCAAAAAATAGTTTCAATATTATCAACGTTTAACACAAGAACACTTAAGACACTTTTATAAATATAAATAAAAACCATGAAGAGTTTTATTGCCATCACAAAAAGTTTATGCTTTTTATACATATAATAAAAACGACTTGAACATTCCATCAGCATGTAAAATAAAAGTTTAGTGTTGAAACCAAATTAACTTTTAACGTAACGCTAAATTCAAGCTATAAGTTTTGCCGGTTTCAATTTTTACATTGTGTTTCATTTTTTGTGCCCATTTTTTCATTTACTCAAATTAATGTTCCTTGAATTAGTATCAATCGGACATTTCTTACATACTAAAAATGCCGGAGACTTTCCAAGTAGTAAAGTGTTTCAGCTGCTCGATCTATCAGGTTCAAAAAGAAAAAAAGTCAAAAAAGTGGATATGCAAAATCTGTAATGCTAAACAATCTATCAAATATGTGAGTGGTCAAATTGTTAAAGAGTCAAACTATTTAGGTAATTTATTGCATATGTAAAATTCTACTGATGTTTCTGTTTTTTTGTTCTTTTTGAGTATTTTTTTCATGAGCATTTTATTAAGTGAATAGGTTTCTAGATTAACTATTTCATTATCTTAATTTCATGTCAAATTATTTGATAATTATGAGATTCTATAATTAAAAAAACATTTTGTTACGAATTCAGAGTATTTTAACATAACTTCTGCCCGTTACCTTGAGTTGTTATTCAACTCAGACCGTTCTTTCATTCGGTTCAACTAATTTAAAAAATTAGAATTTTATATTGATATCGACTGAATTTAAAATCTATTTTTTTATAAATTAATACAATTTATTCCAAATAGTTTATAAAGCGTTAATTAGTGTTCACTACAAGCGCTCATTACATTACATATTTTTGATTTTTTGATATCAGGAGTCTAATGCAATTTAATCAAAGCATTTTTATAGCGCTGCTAAACACAATTCAAGAGCGCTCTGCTACGAACTATTTAAACAACAAAGCTTCGAGAGTTTTACGAAAATAGAGAAAAGAGCAATAGAGGTAAGATATGGGAGAAAAAAGTTTCATACAAAGAAAGTAGGAAAGTACAGCTTTAACATTAAATGGTATTCTAGAAAATCAGAATAGGTAGAAGATCTCAATCTTTTACGAGGAAGCAACTTAAAAAGGTCAGTTAAGTAGTTAAGTGAGTGATCATTTTTTATTATAAACATGAAATGGCAGAATTTGGAATTTTCTTTATTTTAAGAGGCAACCAGGGTGAAAAGCTAAGAGGAGGAGTTATACGCGAGAATTTGTGAGCACCAGAAACTAAGCGGACAGCGCTCTTAAAAGCTTTGGTAAGAGGTTGTAGCGTGGTCCTAGGAAGTCTATAGTATAAAAAGTTACAATAATCAAAGCGAAACTAAATAAGCGAAGAAGCTAGTAGTTTGAGGGTAGGATTGTCTAGGAATAGTTTCAGTTGTTTGATACCTCTAAGATGGAGGAAAGATTATTTAGGAAACCATTGGCCATCTATTGCTTACAGAGGGTCACCGCTAATATGTTTCTAGTTATTTATCACCGTTATTAATTTTTTTTTTGCTTTCAATATTTTTTTTTTGTAATGGCCGCTTCGACCTAGCAATTATTTTTTCAGATGGCGCAGCACGCTATGCATTAAACTAAAGGCAGTAGATAGGTTATCAAGTTATTTAGTTTGTATTGAAAATACTTCTCAGGTGTATGGCAGTGGCTCCGGATCTGATTGTCGTCGTCATGTTCAGAAATTGAATGCTCTTGCAGCTGAAATTCAAAATCAAAAAGAAAATATGATTTTAAATGAATGCAGAGATGAAAGTTCAGATGAAGATGATTATTGAATATTCGTGTTAATTCGTCGAAAACTCATGATTTTGCTTCCCAATTCATTCAAATTTATATTTCTTTTTTTCTAAAATTTGGATGTCATTCTCATCGGATGACACGAATTGTTCCGAACTTTTGCCAAGAACCAGTTGGTGTTCAATGAATGAATGTTATTAGGGAAGTCCTTATTTACTTGGTCACTTCGTGCGTCGCTTCATCTTCAGGCATTCCATAGAATGTTATTTCAACGGTTTACTGACTTTTCTCCAATAAAGGCTACAATATTATGGTAATCGAGCTGTCATAATCCCCGTTATTTCTCTGATTCTCATTTCAGGGGATTTGGCCGACAAAGGATTCACCCTTGGGAATATACTAAACTATAAATAGATGGTTGTGCTCATCGTATTAATATCCTTATCCCTTCGGCCATTGTCGTGTAGAAGGCAAAGTTTTCGACACAATTTTTAAATAGACGTCATGATCCTAAATTGATTTTTGGTAGACAATATAGAGTCGTTGATACGCTTGGGTGGGTAAGCATTGTTGAGCTTACAAACCAAGGTTTCAAACATATATTAGACCTCGCACCTATTGAAACGTGTTTGGGAGTAGTAGAAATTTTGCAAAGAATTATTCAAAATGGAAGATAAAACATACAGTTTTGACGTTTATAGATTAGGATTTGAACAAATTCCCAAGTCTACTACCAACCTTGCTTCGGTCCAAAAACCATTGAAGAAGCTTTATCTATCTTATCAAAAGGCCCTGTCGACAAATCCGCCCCTCTCTAGGGTAAGGCTAAACGCCAACAAACGGGGTTTGAGTGTGGACAGCATTTTGAACACTGAGGAACAAAATGCCACTTTTATGAACGAAACACTGATCATGGACAACCAAGTGAACTTCAGAGGGGCTTTGATTTTTACTTCTCAATCGAATGAAAAAAAGAAAAACCGCTACACTACAGCCTTCGTTAATTTGGATCCAGAATTTAAGATGAAGAATGACAAAGAATACAACGCCTTATTTTCATCTCTCGATGAAAAAGAAAATTTCATTATTCCTTTGGAGCACCCGCCTCTCTTTGTATGCGTCAACAGATCACGGACATCCAAAAACCTGGAATTGAGGGTGTTTGCTTGTCTTTCAGAAGAACAGGCCCTGGATATCATGAAAGCTCTCAAAGCCGAGCCAATAAGCGACTTCAGAAGCAAGGCCTACAACGAAAACGTCGAAGCAGTTTATGGAACCAGAAACGATTTATTGCCAACCGGAGCTTTGGGTGAATCAGTTTCAAACAATGGTTCAGTGAACTCATCGACGATGCCCCAACAAAATCAAAGCATGTTTCAGCAACCCATGCCGCAAAACTATCAACAAAACCCTTACGAAATGTACGCACAACAGCCGTATAATGGATCTGAACAGCCAAGACAAATGCCGCCAAATACCTATCTCAACCAAGGCTACCCACCTAACGCTTATTACCAATACCCACCTTATGGCGGCGCCTATCCTCCACAATTTATGCCCCCGTATCCACAAGACCCACAACAGCAACAACATCAGCAACTGCATCATCAACAACCGCAGCATCTACAACATCAGCAACCACAGCATCAACAACATCAGCAACCACAGCATCAACAACATCAACAGCAATTTCAAAATCAACAGCCACAACATTTTCAACAACAGCAACAACAGCAACAACATCAACAAGCTTTCTTCCAAGCGCCTCGCGGCTCTCAGCCACCGCAGCAAACTCAGCAGGAAATTTCTAAGGAAAAAGAAGAAGGATTGAATTTTACTCCAATGAGGTTTCCAAGACCAACTATAGACCAGTCCGTCAACAACTCTCAAAAAGAGATGAACACTCTAGACAAGAATCTTTATTCACAACCTCATGACCCTACAAAAGTCCACAACGACCCACACCAAGCACGCAATATGTATCACGACAAAGGTTTTCATTTTGAAGAATCTGGAAATAGAAAAATAAAATTAGGAGAAAAAAAAACCCAGATGCCTCCTAGCCATACCACAGAAGAGGCCCCATCAACCGCTCCAGGCAGCCAGCATCAAAAACTTTATCCAAAACTCTCGACACCAAAACAACAACCTTCTCCTCCACCTCCATTGAATCAGTCTTCAGGGCAATCCCACAACTTCCCTCCTCAAACCCACCAACCTCCTCATCAACCTTACCAACCTCTCAATCAACCCTACCAACCTCTCAATCAACCCTACCAACCTCCCAACCAACCCTATCAACACCCCCATCAACCCCACCAGCCTTCACCTCAAACCCACCAACTCCCTCCTCCAGCACATCTTCAACCATACACGCAGCCACTCATACCGCCAGCAGTCTTTTCACCCCCTGCAGAGCTTTCAAGCTCGCCTAAGCACTTGTCACCACCACCTCCTCTCCACACTTCGAGACCTTCGTCAGCCAGAAATAGCTTGATAGAGCCCAAGCAGGTTGATTCAGACGACAACAGCGCGCAAGCAGGAGACAGGAGACCAAGAACAGGACCAGTACCTCCAGTGAAAAAACCTTCAGTTCCTTCGCCTTCGTTCAAACCAAAAAGTCAGGGTTCGAGTACGTCAGAAGAAGCATTCAGTCCTGGTGCAATAACAAATGGCAAAGAGTCACTGCACCTCATCAAACCGAGGAAGTTCATGGGAGTGCCAGTGTTACCGTTTGCTCCCAACAACCTGACACAACAGCTACAAAAGGGAATGAAACTGAAGGAGGAAGAAGAGGGAAAAGAAGGAGGAGAAGAAGGGAAAGGAGGAGGAGGAGGAAAAGGAGGAGAAGGAGGAATAGGAGGAGAAGGAGGAACAGGAGAAGAACAAAAGGTCCCTTCTCAAATGGATGAAGTGGAAGAAGCATTGGGTTATGTTCCCTAAACCATTTTGACTTTATTTTATTTGAAACACATAAATCATATAATTGCTTGAATATGGAATATAAAGAAGGGTCAATACTAGTTATTGAAATGATCATTCAGAAATCAATTTGAATAGCTGGCTTTTATAAATTTGAATAAAATGACGAAGTTCTGCTCTTAATTCTTCTCAAGTTGCTTGAATTTGCTTTCCAAGCGCTTGGAGTATGAATCAATTCTGTAGGCTGCCTGTTCCAGATCAGCCAGACTGCTGTCTATGTGTTCTATTAACTGCATGTACTCAGTCAAGGCATTACCTTTGGGTGTTGACATTTGTTCTTGAAATGGAGGATGAAGGACAGTCATTATAATTTGTTGAATTATGATGACTCAAATTGATTGCAAGGTGTGAATACTAGCGGGACAAAAAAAAGCTAGCTGAACAATGGTTAGCTTCTATGGATATATATATAAATAAATAAATAAATAAATAAATATATATATATATATATATATATATATATATATATATATATATATATATATATATATATATATATATATATATATATATATATATATATATATATATATATATATATATATATATATATATATATATATATATATATATATATATATATATATATATATATGAAAATAATGAAAATGACTTTTTGGAATAGTTAAAATATCTATGATAGTATGAATTAAATGAAAAAATACAAACTTTTATTGTTTAAGTCATCGATAGATGAATTCACTTTTTTAGAGACATCTCTCATTTCAGAATAATATTTTATTGTTTCATTATTGAGTTTTTCCATCAATTTGTATTCTTGATTGTTTTCTGGAAGATCAAAGTTATAAAATCTGAGTTATATTATAAAAAATATATTAGTCGTGGATTTTTATTGAATACTAACTTACTCTTTATTTCCTCTTGAAAATAATCTGTAGATTTGAGTAACATGTCTTTGCATAATTCTTGCAGGCTAAAGATGTCATCTGCAGACAATATTTTCAAATTATTGAAACAATCGAAAAAAAAAAAGTAAATATTTATTTTATACCAATTAATTTTCAAAAAGATAGTTTTTTAAAAAAGACTTAATTATACAAAATGTAAGAACACTTAATTCATTTAAAAATACTAATAAAGTAACCTTTAGAATTGCTTCCAATAGATGCAGACATTGTAACGTACTTGAAAAAACTTGTTTAATATATCTTAAAAAATCATACTTTCCACACGATCCCACTAGAGCAATGAAACTCTTCACGACAGCCAACCTTCTCTTTAACTTTTAACTTTTAAGAAAGCGCTTAACTAATCAGTAACTTTTAGTGCCCCATTAGAACTTTGTTCAAAAGCACTCAAAGAAAAAAATTGAAAAACTTAACTAGATTTATTTTATTCATTACATTTTTCAATTTTTTGTGCACGTTTTGAATCAAGGTATTTCAGTTTGAAGTTATTTTTAACAATAAAATTTAACTTATTTACACCTCCCAGCAACAAAAGGATGTAATTATATTTTATTATAATAATCTAATCTATGGGTGTATGTGTACCAAAAGACCATAAGGAATAGAATTATTAAAACCACCGTTATTACAATGAAAAAATTTGCGTTATAATAATTTTCGCAATTATAACATCTTGTAGAGTAAATATTTATATCGTAAGCTGAAAGAAGAGGATTATTTGTGATTTCTGAGACAATTGAAGTTGTTTCAGTAGTGTCGTTTTCATTATTGCCATCAATTCTTTCAGTTGGTTCGGAAAGGTTATGTTTTGGTACAAAGCGCCTGGCTGTTAGATTTTTTTGTAAACTTTCTGACAAAAATTAGTAAAATTATATATTAATTTGATTATTTCAGTTTTTAATTTTTTTCTATTTTGTTCACAGAATAAAAATGCAAATACCTGTCGATAGAGGTAGAATGAGCAGTATCAAACAAAATACTGCCAAAGGTAACTTATAATCCATTTCCACTCTTGTCGGATGTATCAATATTCATTCGGAGTCGATTTTTCCATTTTGGTCATCAAAAAACTGGTCACATAAAAAGAATATTCGTTTCAAATCATGGTCAAGTCAAAGTACCGCAGAAATACGTAGCAACAATTGAACGAGAAACTAACGAGATGAGGTAAGATTTTACTCCTGAAGCAACCTTTCAGATGGCGTTCGGTTAAAAATCACGGCCTCTCACGGCCCTGTTACGATTGTTGTTGCTTATCTAACAGCTGTGCCACAAATTAATGGATTGATTTAATCTCTACATCAGGGCCCTGTTGTCATGAGGGCAAGACTGATCAACATATGTAAAATAACGATTTCATCTCGAGCTACCCGAATATAATTTCGTATTTATAAAAATTAATTTAATTTTAAAGCACCAAGGTGAGCAACTGAGACGCATTTTAGATTTATTTATCTTAATTAAGTCGAGTTTATCAAACCTTGCTCAATAGTTTTCCAAGATTCAGAAAGTTTTCATTGATTAAGACGTGTCGGGCATTGATTCAAAAAGTTCGACCCAGTCGTTAAATATAAAATTTTATTTTTGAATTTCCATCTTAATTTTTTATTAGCAACTTTTCTGTCAGCAAAAGCCATAAAGCATGAGGCTAAAGGGGTCGTTGAATGTTTATGGGTTTGTTTGTTGAGATTTAAGGCAGAATCGAATCATTCAGTTTATTGTTTTCCATTAATAAACAAAAGATTTTTTGTACAAATTAAAAATAAAATGCATAAAAAGGGCGTGAAAGTGCAATAAAAAGCAGTAACTAAAAACAATAGAGCATTAACTATAATTAGCTAACATAATTAACTAGGGCACAAAGTTAAAATGGGAGGGTGTTCCTCCAGTCTTTTTTCGCTCTCGCGTACCTGATGAAAGTTATGAGTTTTGGAAGAAGAGATTTCATAATAAAAAAATAATAATTTTAATGTTTTTTTTATATTGGTCTTCTGTTTGTTGTGTTTTTTGTATGAACAAAAAACTTGTACCTTGCATTCAGCCATTTCCAAGTAGTGCATTTGAGTGCCTTTTTATTTTCACTGAAATGGTCGTTATTGTTTATTTTGTTTTGAGGTCAGATTGTTTTTTTTTTTTGCAAATTGCCTCCAGAGAGCTTTATTCTTCAACGAAGCAAAGCTATCTTAACGAACCACCTCGAACAACAAGCATGCTAAGTCATAACCGCTTCACAGCCTGTTTCTTCTATTGTCGAAACACGTATGATGGCGAAGAATATCATGGGGGGGTATCAAATGAAATGTTCAAAGAAGTAAAAATGAAAACGATGATTAAGGCGTAACATTGCACTCTAAGACAGCTCCAAGGAGCTGAGTGCACTAACAACAAAGTCCTCTTTTAATCGTTCAAAAGGTTCACAATGAGAATCATTATCTCCGTATATCCTTCCATGGTTGCACTGTTGCTTCAACAGTAGGACTCAGCACCTAGCGGTCTCTTTTTCCCTGCACCTTGCATTTGATCTAGTTCCACTTTTAAACTCGTCACCTCTTTTTCCAGCCTCCACTTCTCTTCAGAACATTCCAGTAATTTTTCTTGTAGTTTTCTTTGGTACGCAATCACCATCTGTCTCTCTTCTTGCCACTTTTTCCGTTCTTCTTCACCCTTCCTTTTCAGCTCTGCCATCTTTTCAATCACACTCGCCAGTTTCATTGAAGTTCCGTTGCCTGTTGCATTGTCGTTGTATGTATTGTTGTTGAATTCATTGTCGTTGTATGTGTTGTTGTTGAATTCATTGTCGTTGTATGCTTTGTCATTTTTGTTGGCATAGTCGTCTGGTTGTTCGGAAAAGAAGCTTCCTTGGAGTTGTTGTTTTATTTCCCGCAAGAGCTTGCTAGCGTCGTCCTTCTCCCTGTACGCCTCATGCAGGTTGCCTTCCAGGGTCTCCAGTTGGCAGTTGAGAAGTTGATTCTGATGCTTCAGCTCCAGAATTCTCAGCATCAGATCTTCTTCCGTGTAGCCGTTCTTCTTGGGCACCTGCTGTTCCGGGCTGTTCACAACGTAGTCGTCACACTGCCTACCTTTCAACTGGCTCTTCAACCACAGAATTTCGTTATCCTTGCACTTGATCATCAGACGGTAATCTCTGATGGTTTCATCCCCTGCGACCTTTCGACTGCGTGCCACTTCGAATTTGTCCTCCCCCACCTCCACGTCATTCCCACTGAACGACTTGGATACCGGTGGATTGCAGTAGACGCTGGTGGCGATAGGGTGTTGGTGGCGCTGGAAAGCACTGTTGAGAGAATCCTTTCCAAAGGCGTACACAGACTGCCTCATCTTGGCAATGTTGTTGGGATTCCTCCTGTTGTTTTTGCAGCTCTGAGGCCTCTTGCAGGGGATGACGATGGTGGACTGGTCTTCAGGGATGCACTGGTAGGAGGAGGAGGAGGACGACGTGGCACTTGAAGAACTCATGTTCTGTGAGTTGTAACCGTCGTCGTTGTAGCTGTTTCTGAGTGCCTTGTGGGGTGCTTGTTGTGGAAATGGTTGTTGTTTTTTTTGTGGATATTGTTGTTGTTGTTGTTGTTTATGTGAAAATTGTTGTAATAGTTGTTGTTGTCTATGTGGAGACTGTTGTTGCTGTTGTTGTTTTTGCGAAAAATGCTGTTGTTGGATGATGCTTGGTTTGTATAACTTAGGTATATTGAGCTGTTGTGGACGATGTTGGGATGGTTTTTGTTGTGGTTGCATTCTCGAAAATGAAGTTTGTTGCGTTTGTTTGCCATTCTGCTTATGTTGAACAAGAGAGTTGCTTGAGGTTATTGTGTTACTTTCACTGTTGTTACTGCTGCTTTTGATACTTGTGTTGAAGGGGTTGTTGCTGGGGTTGTTGCAGGGGTTGTTGCTGGGGTTGTTGCTGGGGTTGTTGCTGGGGTTGTTGCTGGGGTTGTTGCTGGGGTTGTTGCTGGGGTTGTTGCTGGGGTTGTTGCTGGGGTTGTTGCTGGGGTTGTTGCTGGGGTTGTTTCTATTCATGTTGTAATACTTATCAGTGTTGTTGTTGTTGCTGCTGCTGCTGATGGATTTGTTGGTTATGCCTGTACTAAAAGTGTCATAGTCGTAAGAATTTATGTTGTTTTGTGTATGAAGGTTGATGTTGCTGTTGCTGTTGTTGTTTATGCTGTTTTTGTTGATGTTGTTTATGTTATAGTTTATGTTGTTAATGTTACTGTTGTTAAGGTTACTGTTGTTGTTGTTGTTGTTTTTGTTGTTTTTGTTGTTGTCCTTGTCAACACTTTTATTGTTTCTCCTTCCTTCCTTCAGCAGGGAAGCCGTTGAAGGTCGGTAGGCCACTGGCTTTACAATACCCGCCGACGTGTTCTGCAAGTTGTTTACGATAAGCTAAAAAGCGTTTTGTGATTATGAGTTTAGCGATTATAAATAATTAGATAAATATAATGAAAAGTTTGAAAAACTAAACTTAACAGTTTTTAGTAATAATAAATTTAAAAATAAAAACATTGAAACCTGGAGGAAATTGAAAAATATATATAAAAATAAATAGAAAGGGATGAAATAAAATAAAAAATAATAATTAAAAAAAAACAAAAAGAAGTTAAGGCATTTAAAAAATTAAATTCAATCGAGAAATATTTATTTTTCATTGAGGAATTTGAGAGAAATTGTTTGTAGATTAAACTATCAAGCACACGAGGGATTGGTAGTCTGTCTTTGCGATTTTTAGGATTACGCAATCCTATTCAGACTACACCAAAATAAATCAAACAAGATAAGATTATTTTATAAAACTAATGAAAAATAAATCACTTATTTATATGAAGAGTAATTTTTTTAATATATAAATTTAAATAGTTTAAGTTCGATATTTGAAGAATTAACAATTAACTTTGAATAATTGACAGGTAAATATTCCAAGCTTCAAAAACTTGAAATAATAAATACTTATTCAGCCGGTTCTGGTTCCTATCAGACCAATGCGAGCCTCATTAGGGCTTTCATAATTGCATTACTCCCGAAGCTTTAACCTGCGGGCAGCTGATAAGCTACTGAAATGTTAGAACATTCAAAAGTTTATAATGGGAGGTATTATAAACCAATTTGTTGCAAATAATGGAAACTCGAAGCCTCATCAGCTTCAAGGAACTCCACCTCATAAAGCGGCATATCTGGCGCATAAAAGCTTCTTCGCGTGTAGGTCAGGTGATAAGGCTTAATAGACTGCTGATGATAAGACGTTGCACCTCTTGAGCTGAAGATGAGGCTCACAAGAAAACGTCAGTAATGATGACCTGGTGCCGTATATCACAACCTCGGTGCAGTACTCGCTAGGCCCCCTAGCTCGATTCCGCTACTTTCTGCTCTTAATTGTTATATGGCCACCTTTTATGGCACATGCAGTTATTTCGAGTCAGATACCTTGTCAAGAAACGCCATTTCAAGGCGCATAAAATAATCTTCAGAATGAACCGTGGCCCGTCGAAGCTGCATCACAGCGCTACTTTCAATTTCGAAAGCGTTTGTTGGTGTGTTTTATCTACACGGGCGTCTTTATTGTCATTACTACGCCTTCAATCGCCGCTTCACTT
Organism: Branchellion lobata; assembly: GCA_947562095.1. Taxonomy (NCBI): domain Eukaryota; kingdom Metazoa; phylum Annelida; class Clitellata; order Hirudinida; family Piscicolidae; genus Branchellion; species Branchellion lobata. The sequence continues at coordinate 6,812,659 of OX387254.1, read as the reverse complement.
GTGCTTACTTTGGTGCTTCACAGGATAGATGTGTCATTCAATTATGTATTCTTTCGCAATTATGAGCGACCAGAAAGAGTTTCAATGAAAGCAACATAAAGGGCCTTTCAGTCTGGTGTCTATGAGCCAAACGAAAGGAGATATGGTCGGCTTACTTGAAGCTATATACGTTTCGCCGGCATTACTCCCCCGTGCAATCACTTACACTGCTCGTTTGAAGTATAATGTGGAAAAGATGGCTCCACGCAGTTAACTACCTTGGTAGTGGTGGTTGTTTTTATTGTACGTGTTGTTGTTGTTGTTGTTGTTGTTGTTGTTTGTTTGGTTGTTTTTCTAGTTGGTTTTGGTAGTGTTTGTGATAATGGAAGTGGTTGTTATTGTTCTACCCGGCTGTTGTTTGTGTTGTTGTCAGTATTGGTGTTGTTGCTAGCAGTGAGATGATAATGCGGTAGTGCTCCTAACAACAAGGGTAACCATGGTGATGGCCTGATTAGGATGATAATGGTAAGGCTGTAGTGATCATCTTATAATTACTACTAGTGATGATTGTGATGATTGTGATGATGACAGTGATGAGAATGACAGTTGGAGATAGGGGTGAGAACGCATTAATTGCACCATTGCGAACAATTCTCATTAGACGGTGCATTATGATCCCTTCAGACCTGTCAGCCTTCCACCACCATTTGTCGAAATGGAGGGTCTTGCACTAATTCGTGAAAGAATGTGAAATGAATTGCTAGGTGCTTTGTGGAATGATTTGTTGTCGTGACGAGCGTGACGTCGGTGGTGGTGCAGGCCCATCAATAATGAAGACGCTATTTAGTAGACACCAAAATACATCACTTCGTCAAAGTTTTTATAAAATTCAACTTGTGTTTAGGTTGGTATTTTATGAGTATTATGCATACTGAGTATACTTGGTATTAATAATTTTACATTTTATCGAATTATAATTTATTATTTTTATTAAATATCAATTTATATTAATTATTAAATATAAATTTTGGTTGAATATTATTTCATAAAAATTATATTTTTTGGTATAAAGTCTGTTGTTTCATATTATATCTATTAGTTCGTATAAAAAACATTATTTCGTAGGAGCCATTGCTGCCTCAATAGCCAGTAGATTTTTAAAAACTATTATTAAGTATAAAACTGGATTTTATGTATTATTATTTCATATAATAATAACTATCAAACCATCAGTGATTCTTATTTCCCGTAATAATTAATATTTATAGAAGTTAATTGCAACGAAAACATTAGCAGTGTTTGCAAAAAGACGGAGTTTATGCAAAAGGGTTCAAGAACATGAAGAAGGTTCATAAGCATGATGCATAAATCTCGAATCTCAACTAAAGTTTAAGTTAACAGCGCGCTGGTAACCTAGCGGGTCGTTAGTTGATTCGAACGAGGGTTAGACAGGTGCGGTATTATCATTGGATTGACGAAGCTGCAGGACATGAGAAAAAGCGAACAATGAAAGGTAAAGAAATAATTCTCGGGGATTACAAAGTAAATATTAATATAAAAAAAATAACTCAAAAAAAGATACCAAAGAAAGAGCACGAGGTAACGTGATATTAGTCAGTTCACATGCGTTTCCAGCTGGATTCGATTCATCAGACTATGAAAAAAAGATTAAAAGTTAGGGAATTATAATGGAGTTCTCACCAGACTAAGCCGACCGCTGACTGGGAAGAGTTTGGGAGGGGAGTTGCGAGTTGCTATTACGTCATCGACGTCGAACTTCAAAAAATCTTCCAAATCATTGCTAAAACTCTTGTTAGGAGAGTTTAATGGGTTATTGTTGTTTTTGTTGTTTTTGATGTTATTGTTATTATGATTATTGTTAAAAGTTTCAGTATTGGTGATATTATTTTTGTTATTATTTTTGTAATTGTTCTCGTTAAAGCTAGAGGCTTTGTTATTGCTAGTAATTATTTTGTTGTTGTTGTTGTTGTTGTTGTTATTGCTGTTGTCGTTATTGTTGTTTTGAACGTGGTTGCTGCCAGTTTTGATGTGTTTATCGTTCAGTTTATAGGAGTTTTTGTTGGCGATGAGAAATTCTTCGTGTTGAGTTCTTTCATGCCTCTTGGCGTTGAGTTTGTAGTCGCTGTGACTAATACTATTGACGAGACAGCCTTCTGTGTAGTTCGGAGCACTGGCGTTTGTCTCATGGTTGATACTTCGCCTGACATGCGAATCAACACAAACCATGCTACTCTGATCGCTATGCTTGTCGTTGTAGACTCGAGCGATGGGATGTCTGGGCGAGAGGTTGAGTTGAAGGATGCTGGAGCTCCTGTTGAGGTGTTCTGAGGAGGAGACCTTCTCAGGCTTCGAGAGGGAGATGAACCTGGCGTGGTGTGGTCCTTCTTCATCCTTTCTGGCCTTGTGCATGAAAGGGTTGTTGAAGTGGAGCTTCTTGGAAGCTATGCTGAAGATGTTTTTTTTAACACTATCTTGCTTGCTGCCTTTGTGAGTCATGTTGCTCATAGGCGTGTTTGTGTACGTGATGCTGTGAGGGTTTTTCTGCACTTTTGTTTGTTCGTCTGTGTGGTTCTGTCTTTTTGTTTTTGTCTGTGTGTTTGTGCGTGTGTCAGAAGATTTGTTTGTAGTTGTGCTGAATACCGTCGTTGTAGTGGCTTCTATCCAGAACAACCTCTGTTGGAGTGTGTTTTTGCGTTAGTGTGTGTGTGTGTGTGTGTGTGTGCGTGTGTGTGTGTGTGTGTGTGTGTGTGTGTGTGTGTGTGTGTGTGTGTGTGTGTGTGTGTGTGTGTGTGTGTGTGTGTGTGTGTGTGTGTGTGTGTGTGTGTGTGTGTGTGTGTGTGCGTGCTTGCAAAAATAATTTTATAAGTTTTACAAAGTTCATTTTTTTAATGTTCTGCAGCAGGTATACACTGCATTGGTAGTAAACACGTCTTACCAATTAAATTAGGCATCAGATAGTAACATTTATCGGATGTTATCTACACTTTTCAACAATCTTTTCATTATCGCTTATTCAATAAAAAAAAAAATTTCAATTTTTTTTTATCTTTCATACATAGTAACCGTCGGAAAACTCGAAAACTCGGCCTGGTAGAAGTCAAGGTGAGTTAAAAAAGACAAAAGATATATTGATTGAGTGAGAGAAGAGCGGTAAATGAAAGAGTATTGATTGGCACTATGACTCACAAAGAGACAGCAAGCAGTTTATGAGTGAGACTCGAGGTCTCCGCACGCCACACCAATGCTCGCTTGTGCATGAATAATGAAGCAGAATGCCTCTAACACTCCGCCTTTTGGAAGCTTCTAGTGACTTCAGGGCTGACCTTTTAAGTTTTTCATAGGCACAGACTCCTTTATAGGCTTTTTCTTGAAGCAATAAAGTCCCACAGAAGGCTCTTCGAAAAAAATAAGACGCAGACGTGTCATTATAACGGCTTGGTGTTCGCTAATTATACCTTGGTTGTTTTTAATTGAAGATTACGGCCAAGTCGAATGGACGGAGGGAAGAGGTGAAAGATTCAAACCCAACCACTTTGTTTTCACCTTGAATAAACGGCTGTGCTTGCAGGAGCGAACTAGTAGACTTAATTTTTTTTTTAATTCGAAGAAAAAAATATTGCATAAGATGGAAAGATGATGATGAAAGGAAGAAGGAGAACATAATGGAAAACAAGGGAACCTAGGTTAAAAGCGTTATTAAAGTTTTAGTCGAGGCGGCTGAATGTTGGTTTATGAATTAAAGATAACAGACCTCGTCAAGTATTTCTCGGTGATGCTTCTTGGATGCTTGGATGTATTTGTTAATATTTTATTTCTTTATACTGTTATTTTTACCTTGTTTTTATTTTTAAATTTAACTGATTTTTTTTTCTTGAACCTCAGGTTTCATGTGCACTCGAATCCAGACTTTTATGTTCATATTTCGTTCGAACGCAGGCGTATAACTGTCATCTTTCTTTATGGACTTACACGCCCAGTCTGTAACTTTATTCGAAACTGCAACTGGCTTCAGTATCTTAATCTCCCAGTGCACAAGTATTTGAGACTTTTACATGCAAAATTAAAGCATTTACACTCGTTTAAATGCTATGTTTTGACTCTGGCATAGAATCTAATTTTGTGTAAATTTATATTTTAAAATTTGAAGTAAATAAAATTTTCAAATATCACGCCATGAATTTTAATTAAAAAACTTTAATTAATAATAATAATGAAAAAAAGGCCGCTAAATGTTTGCCACAAACTCCCAAGAAAGATTCGCCAAGCTTATATACGTCTGAAACATGACGCCGCCCCCACGCCATCAATCAAAAAAATAATAATAACAAGATCGTAACTACTTTTATTCTTAATGAGTTCTAGTCTTCCATTCTGTATTGTTTCGTGTGTTGAACTTTCAACACTGAGACTTAAGCTCGCCTCACGAAAGGCTCAACTATTCTCGAACACGTTATTTTTCATAATAGGTCCACAAATATTTCTTGTGTACGTCGCGTGAGTACACATACCCACACAACCAGACACACATTAACTAACATACAAATACACACAGATAAACATACAAATAAACAAACACACACACACACACACACACACACACACACACACACACACACACACACACACACACACACACACACACACACACACACACACACACACACACACACACACACACACACACACACACACACACACACACACACACACACACACACACACACACACACACACACACACACACACACACACACACACACACACACACACACACACACACACACACACACACACACACACACACACACACACACACACACACACACACACACACACACACACACACACACACACACACACACACACACACACACACACACACACACACACACACACACACACACACACACACACACACACACACACACACACACACACACACACACACACACACACACACACACACACACACACACACACACACACACACACACACACACACACACACACACACACACACACACACACACACACACACACACACACACACACACACACACACACACACACACACAAGCACATGGACGAAAGACAGAGTGTTGTGCATAATGTTACAAAGACCTTCTATGCAACAGCAACACCTGTCGCCACGGCATGGTTCCATCTCTGAAGCCTGTGCTGAGGTGTCAAAGCCGTCAGTCTTTGCCGTCTGCCATGCTTTTTTGCACCTGAATCTTTAATCCTTGTATTTCGTTATTTCATGTCTTATTTTTATTTTTTTTCATTTTTTTGTGTTCTTTGTATATTTTTGTATTCTCTGTATATTTTTGTATTTTTTATATATTTTTGTATTTTTTGTATATTTTTGTATTTTCTGTCTATTTTTGTATTCTCTGTCTATTTTCTATTTTTGTACACTCCTTATATTTTTTATTTCTTCTCAATCCTTTTTTTCCACTTGCTATCCATGGCGCTTTACAAATTGAGTTTATTATTATTATTATTATTATTATTATTATTATTATTATTATTATTATTATTATTATTATTATTATTATTAATATTAATATTATTATTATTATTATTATTATTATTATTATTATTATTATTATTATTATTATTATTATTATTATTATTATTAATATTAATAATAATATTATTATTATTATTATTATTATTATTATTATTATTATTATTATTATTATTATTATTATTATTATTATTATTATTATTTTTATTATTATTATTATTATTATTATTATTATTATTATTATTATTATTTATTTTTATTTTATTTTTTTATTATTTTTAGTCTTATTATTATTATTATTATTATTATTATTATTATTATTATTATTATTATTATTATTATTATTATTATTATTATTATTATTATTATTATTATTTTTATTTTTATTTTTATTTTTTTTTTTTTTTATTATTATTATTAATATTAATATTAATATTAATATTATTATTATTATTATTATTATTATTATTATTATTATTATTATTATTATTATTATTATTATTATTATTATTATTATTATTTATTTTATTATTATTATTATTATTATTATTATTATTATTATTATTATTATTATTATTATTATTATTATTATTATTATTATTATTATTATTATTATTATTATTATTATTATTATTATTATTATTATTATTATTATTATTATTATTATTATTATTATTATTATTATTATTATTATTATTATTATTATTATTATTATTATTATTATTATTATTATTATTATTATTATTATTATTATTATTATTATTATTATTATTATTATTATTATTATTATTATTATTATTATTATTATTATTATTATTATTATTATTATTATTATTATTATTTCCTTTCTACAATTTTTTATATATTCCTTTCTTAAATTTCTCATTTTTATCTTAGTTCTTTTATGTCATTTATGCGTCTACTCATTCTTCTTTTATTTCCTTGAAATAATTTTATTTTGCCGTTTATTATTTCATTTCACTTTCTTCCCAATGTTTTTATTCACTTTTATTCTTTTTGTTTTAACCCTTTTCTTTCTGATTCATGGCCTCGCTTGCATTCTGTAAGATTGATTCGATTCAACCAAACGCTCATTCTTCACGTAAAACAAAAGATTCTCCTATTTTTTCTTTCCAGACACCTCATGCACCAATCTCTTGCAAGCAGCCTCCATTATAAAGTGTCCTTGCAGGAGAGCGAGTTATGAAGATGAATAAATATGGTTTATGAGCCTTATAAATCATACAGCGGTCGAACGACTTACAGTGCTTAATCATTATTCAAATAATAAATTTTTTATCTTTCATTTTATAACAAAAATTCGATTTTTGTGAGAAGCCTTTTCAAATTTATTATCTTTTCCTGTTTGGGCGTTTAAATAAATAATTTTTTTCTTTAAAAGCAACCGATTTAGGGCGGCTTTAAAAATATCCAGAATGATTTTCAGCAAGCTTGAGAATAAATGACTGACAATATCTGAGACTGTGCATCGTGGGAACTAACAAAACTAAAAATCTCAAAGCTTGTGAAAAATATACTCAACAGAGTTTAAAGGTGATATTTGTGATACGTTGTTCTGAGGCTTCTCAACTGACACTTTCCGCTGGTTATAATTTACAAAAGGACCAGCCACGTTGAATGAAGTGAAATCCCTCCAAGAGAGAGCCTCTACCAACCATCACACTCGATTGACTTCATAAAAAGTCAATAAAATGTTCTCTAAGACATAAAGCAGCCATTCGGCGTTAGAATATTCTCACGTCCAGCCATCTCCTAATTATCTCACTTTCTGTCGCCATTATAATGCCGATTTATTGAGGAAGGCTTAGGAACTTCACGTGCATTCATTGCACAACGTTGAAAGCTTGTGTTTCATTAGAGTTCTTTTCTTACATAACCTCTAATTGCCTCAAGTTTGACGTGGCTTAATTTAAACCCAAGGGTTGTTTCAAAGGATTATTTGAAATTTCCTATTTTAATTAACTTTTCATTATAAATAATTAATTTACTTTTTATTATTTCTTAAAATTTTTTTTTGCTTATCAAAATTTTAAAGTTCGCAAACTTGCTACCAAATTACTTTCCCATGTCCTTCTAGATCCACTTGCATGACCGCCTGCACGTACAGGTGAGTGTGTGTGTGTGTTTGTGTGTGCATACACCACACCAGATGCCTTTTATTCTCTTTGTCTTCCAGTCTTTGTGCAATCCTGGTAATATATCAGTGTGCCACGCATTCATTAGGCAGACACTCTTGATTTGTTTCTTTGTGCGACTTAAATTCTTTTTTGAGAGAAAATTTATTTAAACAAAAAAGACGCTTCAATGATTCGAAATGTCTTTGTTCGCTTGCACATTTGTTCGTTAAATCGCGTGTTCATGGACGTTAGGGTTAAACAAAAGCGATGTTATCGTGTATGCATGAATGCATGTGTATACGTTAATGCATCCATTGCATGCATATGTTAATGAATTCATTGCATGTATACTCTACTGAATTCAGTGCACGTGGGCATGAATGCGTATATGTTAGTATGTATGGTTGCATTTGAAATAAAGTGTTTCTGTGTTGGATATATTTATGTGATTCTGTATGTGTGTGACTTTGTATAGAGGTGATTATGTATGTATGTGATTATGTATGTATGTGATTATGTATGTATGTGATTATGTATGTATGTGATTATGTATGTATGTAATTATGCATAGATATGATTATGTGTTTGTATAAATAGGTGCATGTATTTTTGTGTGCATGTATGCATCTAGGTCTGTTTTTATTATTGTTTTTATGTGTGCTTTTATGTAGATATGTATGCATGTATGCATGAATATTTATATATGAATGCGTGTATGTATTTACGTCTGTGTCCATATACGTTTTTATATATGTATCTATTTAGTTCTGTCTGTATGTATGTCTTTAAGTATGTTTGCATGTGTGGTTGTATGTATGTATGTCTGTATATGTTTATTTTTCATGTATGGGTGTCTGTATGAATGTATGCATGGCTGTATGTGTAGATGTATGTATGAATGTCTGTAAGGATGAATGTATGGATGTGAGCAGCAAGCAGAGGCCTTGCTGGAAGCGTGACATTCGGAACTCGTCATTCAATGACGACCTTCTTGTGGTGGCTCGTGACACTTCGGAGCACTGGAGAATAAAGACAAATTATAAATCACAAAATATATAAAAAAATTAAAAATGAGAAAATTATTATCATAATGATAAAAGGATTCTTCTAGTGGCGTTTGAACATTGTATAAAAATTTGATAATGATGATGAAACGTGTTTGTGTGTTGTTACGTTGAACAGGGGTGCATCTCGTCCCAACTGTCGTTTCGCTTTCCTTCCACTACTTGAAATCTCTCGTAGAAAAGTTTTTTTCAAATTTTTTTGAAATTCGTTTTGGAGATTTTTTTGAAGACTTTTCTGTTGTCGACTTTGCCAAAAACCCTCCAACTCAACCGAAAACCTTTCTTCTACCAGAGGTTCACGTGCCACTAGTGTCCTTCTACGCAGCTACAATCAGAAAATAAAACAATTAATAAAAGTAGTCGACTGAAAATCAATTTTAAATAACAACAATGATAATCACAGCTTTAATTAATAATATTAACTAATAAAAGCTATTAATAAAAACTATAATTAATTTAGTTTCAGATTATTTAAAGATATACTCAATCCCTGCTGACTTAAAGCACAGACTTGACAATGGACGTTCAAAAGAAAGAAGAAACCCCGAAGAAGAATGGAAAAGACCTCGACAACCTCAAGAAGGAAGTCGAAATGGTAGGATCTTTGTAACCTTGCATGCATGGGCTGGATCGCAGTGGTGGATGTAGCGTGTGTAGGTTGTGAGCGTAGTTGATGTAAAAGTGTTACTTCGAACGCAGGATAAAAAGTGTTCAAAGCGGTATGCAATTTGAAGGTTTGTATCACTGGACTGTGCACATGAATTCAGAACATGAGGAAGACTAGAATACATGGGTATACATGGGCAGAAACTGGTTAAAAAACGCAAAGAAAACATAACAAATTGTCTAGATGTGAGGTTTTTGATGTGGTTTTATCGAGGCTCTGAAAAAAATAATTTTCAAAATCATGCAAGTCAAACAGTCACGTTGCATGATGTTTTTTTCAACTCACAATACTCATCATCGATCAGCCACCGACAAGCCAACCCACAACCACCTCCCAGGACGAACACAAAATCTCGCTGCAGGAGCTGGCACACAGACTGTGCACCAACTACGACAACGTACGACCCTCGCAAGCCACCTCTCCACTAAAACAACCAAACATTCATCCACCTCCTCCAATAAACCACCATACCTTTCTACTTCTCCCCCAATAAAACCACCATACCTGTTTACTTCTCCCCCAATAAAACCACCATACCTGTTTACTTCTCCCCCAATAAAACCACCACACCTGTTTACTTCTCCCCCAACAAACCTCCATACGTTAAGTTAAATGTTCCAATAAATGCACCACTAGTTTTTTTCAGTTTCTTGGCACAATTTCCACCTCCTTCAAAAAACCCCCATCCTTTTCACACCGCGGCGTAAACGACTATAGAGCGCCTTTTGAAAACTTACATAACCATAACATTCGTTTATTAGAATCGATGAAACTCAATGAATTATATAAAATAGGTTATATTACAATAAATATATAAATAAAAATATATAAATAAATTAAATTATATATATATAAATAAATTATATAAAATAGGTTATATTACATTAAACTAAATGAGATTAGAGTGTATGGAAGAAGAGAAGCTGAGATTGGATAAAAGAGCTCACATGCCACCACAGGGTCTGACGTCTCAGAAAGCCAGAGAGGTGCTGGAGAGGGATGGGCCCAACCAACTGAGTCCTCCAAAGACCACCCCGGAGTGGGTGAAATTCTGCAAGCAGCTCTTCGGAGGCTTCTCCATCCTTCTGTGGCTGGGTGCCATCCTCTGCTTCGTGGCCTACTCCATCCTCGCATCTACCTCCGATGACCCTCCCGGAGATAACGTGTGTACTGTGTTCTGATGTGTTCAATGCAATGCAGCGTGAAGCAATACAACTTCAAGTAATGCAATTAATTTCATTAAATACTATTAAACTTAATGTGTGCCATTTACATACTGTTTTATACAGCTTAATGCTACTTGCCTCGATGCAATGCACTGTTACCGTGTATATCGGCCAACTCTTGCGACACCACTTGAGTGTTTGAGACCTCCAACATCAGCTCAAGTCGTCTTAATTATTATTATTATCGTTGAAAATTATGCAAGTAGGTCAAATTAGGGGTGTGTTTATTCAAATTCCAACAACTTCATCTTCTAATGACTTCTTGACCAACACAGCAACTCCCTACAGTTGTACCTGGGCATCGTGTTGACCATCGTTGTGGTGGTGACCGGTTTATTCTCCTACTACCAGGAAGCCAAGAGTTCCAAAATCATGGAGTCCTTCAAAAACCTCGTTCCTCAAGTCCGTTCATTGAAAACCGAAATCAATTTATCACAAAAATGTTTTGAAAATCTCTCATAAACTTCCATTCGGCGTCTCAGTTGCTTGTCTCGGCAGCCTGCAAATGAGTTAAATAAATAATTTATCTCAGACAAAAAATTCAAAACTTTTCTATAACTCGGCTGCAACCTGCAAACTACACTCTAGGATTTTTTTTCTATCCATTTATCCAATCATCCATCCATCCATCCATCCATCCATCCATCCATCCATCCATCCATCCATCCATCCATCCATCCATCCATCCATCCATCCATCCATCCATCCATCCATCCATCCATCCATCCATCCATCCATACATCCATCCATCCATCCATCCATCCATCCATCCATACATCCATCCATCCATCCATCCATCCATCCATCCATCCATCCATCCATCCATCCATCCACCAACCCATCCATCCATTCATCCATCCATCCATCCATTCATCCATCCACCCGTCCATCCATTCATCCAAAGTTTGCAATAGTGATCAGAAATGGCGAGAAGTTGAACGTGCATGCGGAAGAGCTGGTGCTGGGGGACGTGATTGAGGTAAAGTTCGGAGACCGCATGCCTGCCGACATCAGAGTGATCTCCGCCCATGGATTCAAGGTGTTCCATAGGCTCCAATTAACATATCAATTAATTATTTAATTAAGTAATTAAATGAATTATTAAAATAAAGCTATTAAATAACCGCTACACAAATGTTTTGGTGAGGTTTTCAAGTTTAAATTGACTGATAAAACATTTGTTACCCATGTTTTGTTCGATTGTCAGTTTCATGGGCGCTACAACGCTCCACAGGTAGACAACTCCTCCTTGACTGGAGAGTCTGAACCCCAGGCCAGGACTGCCGAGTGGACCCACGACAACCCCCTCGAAACTCGCAACCTTGCGTTCTTCTCAACAAACGTTGTCGAAGGTGGCAACGATGCGTTCATTCCTTTCTACACAATGTCGCGGTTGATTTATTGAACTTTTCAAAAATAATTTCAAAATTTTTTACTACAATTCCTCAATAGTTTATACCACATTTTTCCATAGTTTTTTATATACTTCCCCTCTTGGCTCAAATCAATCTTGCCACCTCCCAAGGAACTGCCAAAGGCGTGGTGATCAACATAGGCGACAACACGGTGATGGGCAGGATAGCGAACCTGGCCTCTGGTCTAGAAACTGGAGAGACGCCCATAGCGAGAGAGATTGCCCACTTCATCCACCTCATCACCACGGTCGCTGTCGTTCTGGGTCTTTTGTTCTTCCTCATAGCTTTCCTTCTCGGCTATGACTGGCTTGATGCCGTCATCTTCCTGATCGGTATCATCGTCGCTAATGTCCCAGAGGGTCTCTTGGCTACCGTCACTGTGAGTCTTTATGAACCTTCATTGAACGTACTTTCATACCGCTTTTCATCGATTTATTCACAACTATCTTAACACCCTCTAGGTGTGCTTAACGTTGACGGCGAAGAGAATGGCGAGCAAAAACTGCCTGGTGAAGAACTTGGAAGCGGTGGAGACTTTGGGCTCCACGTCGACCATCTGCTCCGACAAGACAGGCACCCTCACTCAGAACCGCATGACTGTGGCGCACCTGTGGTTCGACAAGAACATCGTGGAAGCAGACACTTCAGAAGACCAGCTCAGTAAGGCAACTCCCACAAAGTCTAACACCCACTTACACCAATTCCCACCAACTTACACCAACTTACACCAACTTTTGAATAAATTTACTTTTTATTGATTTATTTTTTTAATTTGTTACAAAGCAACCAAAAGTCTCAACGACGTTGAAGCTTGTAACATTATTTCAAACAACTTCTGCGTGATCCGTTCACATTAAAGCTAAACTTAAAAGATTTTTATTTAAACTAGCTTATAATCTTTAATATCTGATTGTCTTAATGACTGAACAGGGAGTCTCAGTTGCTGGATTTGGCGTTTTAAAAATTTGATTTTTCATTATTATTATTATTAACAATATTAGAAATATTATTCTTCTCCTTTTTAACACCGCAGACACCAAGTACGACAGGGAATCGGTGGCGTGGAAGGCGCTTTTGCGGAATGCCATGCTGTGCAACAGGGCAGAGTTCAAGCAGGGGCAAGATGAAGTGGCTGTCATCAAGAGGTGGGTGATCCGACAGACGAGCATTTTTTTCTTTTTGAAAAAAACGAATATATTTTATTGTTTTTAAAAACTTTTTTCCGTTATTTTTGAGCGCTTTTTCATCATTTTAAAACATGTTTCAATATTTAAAAATATACGCCTTCCTATTTTTCGAAATATTTTTAGTGGGTTCATAAATATTAATTATTTTATAGTCTTTATTGAATCAAATAAAATTAATATTAACTCCCGAAACGTTTTCAAGTTATTTGTTAATGAGAGGTGTAGATAACCAGGAAATTATTATTTTTTGGCATTTTTCACAATTATACCACGATAAAAAAATTAAAAACTGGAGAAAAAAATTAAAAAAAAAAACCACAAACCTTTTTTGGCTTTCAGGGAGTGCAACGGAGACGCATCGGAGTCTGCACTGCTCAAGTTTGCTGAGATATCTGTGGGCAATGTGTACAGCCACCGCAAGAAGTGCAAGAAAGTGTGCGAGATTCCGTTCAATTCCACCAACAAGTACCAGGTCGTTTGAGGCTTCCTGCTCTGGAACCCTCTTCAGTCTGATCTAATCTAATATAAGCTCATATAAGTTGAAGTACTAAAACATGATCTAATCTAAACTAACCGAATACATTTTGATGTAATCTAAGTTGTCCTGATATACTCTGATATAATCTAATTTATCCTGATCTAGTCAATGTGTGTATTGATTCGGAATGTGTGGAATAATTTTATTTTGCGCAACTCAAGTGCATGAATCGGTGAATCTTTGTAGGTGTCCATTCATGAAGTGGTTGATGAGAAGGATGGAGTGAAGAAGAACTGTCTGGTGATGAAAGGAGCCCCTGAAAGAATCCAAGAGAGGTTTTTTGCTGTTGCTGATGCATACACAAGAATTTTAAAAAGTCATTTGAGCTACTCGGCTGAACCCAAAACGAATCATTCTGGAAATTGATAAGAAAAATTATAAAAGTAACATCAAAAAAAAAGTACTGTTAACATTGGGTATTTTTAAAGAACGAAGCAGGCGCCTTGAATGTAGTGGAATAGTATCAATAATAAAAATAATAAATCTTATTTATAGAACAATAAAGAAAGCATGTGAAGCGTGCAAAGGGTCAGATTGAAAAATCGCTTTACAGCTGCGTTGATTAGATTAGATTTGATTAAATTAGCTGAGAGTTAATAAAATTAACTTGAATTGAATTAAACTCGCAAAAGGTCATTTGAGGCACGAATCTCCAACAGGTGCTCGACAATGCTGCTGAAGGGCGAGGAGGAGCCGATGACGCAAGAGAACAACGACGCATTCAACCAGGCCTACCTGGAGCTGGGGGGACTTGGTGAAAGGGTTCTTGGCTTTTGTGACTTCCTCCTCCCTCTGGACCAATACCCTCTTGTGAGTGAGATCATTGAAGTACACAGGAAGACTTTGAAAGAATTTCGCGAAGTCAAAATATAAACACATCTAATCTAAGAAAAGTAATTTTATAACTCTGATTAAGTGCTGTTTAAAAAGCCCTATGTAGGAGAAAAAAAATTAAAAAAATTAAAAAAAGTTTAAAAAAGGAAAAAAAGTTAAAAAAAGGAAAAAAAATTAAAAAAACAAAAAAAGGAAAAAAAATAGCAAAAGAGAAAGATGATGTAGACCAACACATTCAACCAACCACACTGACAACAGGGCTACCAGTTTAACGGCGATGAACCTAACTTTCCACTGACGAACCTCAGGTTCATAGGACTTGCCTCTTTGATTGATCCTCCCAGAGCTGCGGTCCCTGACGCTGTGTCCAAGTGTCGCAGTGCTGGAATCAAGGTGAGCGGTTTGAGGTCAATTGAAACCAATAATTCTTTGATTTATTGATATAAATACATTAATTAATGTTAATAATTCTTTTAATGATAATAAATTATTCAATATTATTTAATTGTGATGTATAATTACATTGACACCCAATTCATCTGGTATCTCAACAATTTACTAACTGGTTGTGAGTAGAAATTTATTTAACCTTGATCTAATCCAGTCTAAGGTAAGTTAATCTAATCAAATTTTATCAAATCTAATCTAATTTTATCTAAACTAATCTAATTCATTTTACATAATCTAATTGCTTTTATATAATCTTACTTAATCTTATCTCATCTAATCCAACCTAATCTGAACATTTATCAACCTCCAAAGGTGATCATGGTGACGGGAGACCACCCCATCACAGCCAAGGCCATCGCCAAGGGTGTGGGCATCATCTCCGAAGAGACGGAAACGGTGGAGGACATTTCGGCACGTCTCAACGTCCCCATCGAAGCAATCAACCCCAGGTAGCTTTTACTTTGCAAATACTACTGCCCTCCAGCGAATGAACCAAAAACAAATATAATATAAACAATGATTATAATAAATATAATGATATATAAATATAAATAGTAGAGCAACTGAACTGCCCAAAAAAAAGTTTATTTCATTTTTTAGAATTTTATTTTATAAATAAAAGACAAAAAATAGAAAATTCCCGTTTATTTTGTCGAAAATAAATTAATTAATATTATAAAACACTTGATTTGATTTCTAAATTTAAAACAATATTTTTTTGGACTATTGCATTGAAATGATCAATAGGTCAAAAAATGTATGAGAAACAAAATTAAAAAAAATAATCAAATATATATTTTTAAAACTAAAAAAATAAAAATAAGTTCTAACAGTTAATTTTTTTTTTGTTTAAAAACCAATTTTCCAAATCTTATTTTTCCCAGAGACGCCAAGGCGTGTGTGATCCACGGCACCGACCTGAGGGACATGACCCCCTCCCAGATCGACGACATCTTGGCCAACCACTCCGAGATCGTGTTCGCAAGAACCTCTCCGCAGCAGAAGCTGATCATCGTGGAGGGTTGTCAGAGGCAGGGAGCCATCGTGGCTGTCACTGGAGATGGTGTCAACGACTCCCCCGCCCTCAAGAAGGCCGACATCGGTTGGTTGATGTGAATTAGTTTTGAATTGAATAATGAAATGAAATTTTATTTTAAAAATGAAAAACTTCAAGAACGTGTTTCGTTGATAAATAGTTTAGCAGATTGGTGGTTGGTTAGGCTCTCTTGTGCTTTCGAAAGTCTTATAATTATTTCCAAAATAGAAAAAATCGAGTTTTCTAAATGCTCTGAAAAGGTTGTAAAGTCAAAATGAAAAAAAAAACAAAATTGATTTCCAAAGTATTAAATAAATCTTTCCAGGCGTGGCGATGGGCATAGCGGGGTCAGACGTGAGCAAGCAGGCAGCCGACATGATTCTGCTAGATGACAACTTTGCTTCCATCGTCACAGGCGTTGAAGAAGGTTGCAACAGATTACTTGGCGCTTTAGATTATTTTTTTAGCGCATCAAAGATTAAATCAATTGTTATTATGTTCTTATTTTCAATGATTTTTTCCATATTTATCAACATTTTCGGTTATATTATAATTATTACAAGTATATAACCAAATGACTGTTCCCAGCATATGACCCATTAACTCCCAGGAAGACTAATCTTCGACAACTTGAAGAAGTCGATCGCCTACACCCTTACCAGCAACATCCCGGAGATTACGCCCTTTCTGCTCTTCATCCTGGCGGATATTCCTCTTCCCCTAGGCACCATCACCATCCTCTGCATCGATCTGGGAACTGACATGATTCCCGCTATATCGCTGGCCTACGAGTCAGCAGAGAGTGACATCATGAAAAGAATGCCCAGAGACCCTCTGCACGACAAACTCGTCAACAACAGGTGATTGTTGTCTTTGACACAAATTCCCTTTTAAGTTTTTTGTTGTAGCTTTCAATCTTTCACAGTCTCCTTCAATTTTTCACAGTTTCTTTCAAGCTTTTCTAGTCTTTTTCAATTTTTTAGTCTTTCACCTTTTTAGTCTTTTTCAATTTTTTAGTCTTTCACCTTTTTAGTCTTTTTCAAATTTTTAGTCTTTTCCAATTTTTTAGTCTTTTTAATTTTTTAGTCTTTTTAATTTTTTAGTCTTTTTTAATTTTTTAATTTTTTTAGTCTTTCAACTTCTTAGTCTTTTTCAATTTTTTAGTCTTTTTAATTTTTTAGTCTTTTTTAATTTTTTCTAGTTTATTTTTATTTTTTCTAGTTTATTTTGATTTTTTCTAGTTCATTTCAATCTTCTATTTTCTTGCAGTTTTTTCTAGTTTTTTTTTTTTCAAATTTTTCTTATCCATTTCAGTTATTCTTCTGTCTACATTGAAGCTTTTCACATTGCAATCCCATTCCGCTTCAACATCAGTGTCCTCTTCAATGACTCTTAACGTAGACTGAATATTTTCAACCAGCACGGTGTTAAGGTCTTTAAATAATGTATTAGTTAGATACGCACAAGGCTTGCTTCACCAAACATCACAGACTCATCGGTATGGCGTATGGCCAGATAGGACCGATTCAGGCTTGCGGGGGCTTTTTCGCCTACTTCGTCATCATGCAGGAGAATGGATTCCTGCCCAACAAGTTGTACGGCCTCAGGAAGAACTGGGACTCCAAGTCGATATCAGACCTCGAAGACTCCTACGGACAAGAGTGGGTGAGTGAATTAGACGTCAGCTTGAACTCTGCTAGCCACGATCAACATTAAAGCTTCGCGCATGAAACGAAAAGCTCTTCTAATCTATTCAAAACATTTGTGTAGCGCTGAGTAAACACTTTTCAAAAACGATCAACTAGGAACTATTTGAACAAAAAGGTTTTGAGAGCTCCACGAAAAAAAATAACTAAAACTTAAATTTTGAGAAAGCACCAATGATGATATGTGAAATAAAATAATGAATATAAAACTCAATGGAGAATTGAAATGAGGGAAAGCTTGGCATGACCCCCACCAGAACTACGGCCAAAGGAAGGCACTGGAGTACACGTGTCACACGGCCTTTTTCGTGTCCATAGTGGTGGTGCAGTGGACTGACCTCCTCATCTGCAAGACCCGCAGAAACTCAATTGTTCACCAAGGCATGCTGTGAGTTCCACCTGACTTGACGTCATTTTGTTTTTATACTCCCATTCGTTCCCATCATTTCATAGACGAGATTTGAATTTTGTTTTTTTAAGTAACAGATGATTTTAGTTCTATAAAATATTCGACTGAACACGACGCGTCAACGAAACAATTTGACGTTCAGTGTTGGTGAGATGGAAAAATGAAATCTGCTTATAAGCGTCATACAGCCGAGGCGCCCACGGCTGAGAGTATTGGTGCTAGCACACCCTCTCAACCCGCAACACTCCACAGCAACCATCAACTCACCTTCGGCCTCTTCTTCGAGACCACATTGGCAGCCTTGCTGACCTACTTGCCAGGACTGGACAAGGGCCTACGCATGTACCCTCTCAAGTGAGCTCCCAAAATTTATTTTATAACTATAAAAAAATAATATAATTAATAATAATATAATTAGAAAATTAAATAATATATATTAATGAGAACTTTTGAAAATAACAACACGGTTACTGAAATAATTCATAAAACGTGATCATCGTAGTATTACTATCCTTTCACTTAAACTAGGCTCCAAGACTCCTTAAGGGTAATGAATGCTTACTTGAAAGAATTTTTAACCTGAAACTGATATTATTTAACACTGTTATTTTTCAAATTAATTTTTTATCTGAAAAATTATTCCCAAATGAATACGTTTTTCGAAGTAAACCATGAACCTCAAGGCTAACTTCTTTAAAATATTCATTTTCAAATTAACCCCCAGCTTTGAAATATTAGTATTAAACCTTGCTACCTCTATGAGCTTCACTCACCCATCATGACATGGAAACAGCGTAGACACGACCAATGTATTTTTTCAAAGTTAAGACTACTTTAATGTCTTTCAATGTTGATAAGTCTTCAACGACAAACACTTGATGTTTTGTGTTGTTGATGACCATTTCAATCCTTCCAGGTGGTCGTGGTGGTTGGTTCCTTTGCCTTTTTCAGTCCTCATTCTGGTGTATGACGAGGCTAGAAAGCATTTGCTGCGAAAGGCTGCAGGAGGCTGGATTGAAAAGGAAACATACTGGTGAATGAGTTGAAGATGGAATGATTGAGATCAATGAGGCACTGATGGAAAAGAAAGACTGAAAAGGATGGATGAAAAGCTGTTAGGGTTATAAGAAAGAGGAATTATGAATGGAGGAGGGTTGGGAATGAAGAGAAGAATGGGAAGAAGGAGAAAAAGATTGTAATCTAAAGGGGGGGGGGATGAATACAAAAATGAATATGAAATAAAAGAACAATGAAGCTGAAAGAGAGAGAAATGAAAAAAACATATTTTCAGATATATATGAATGTGAATGCATGGATGATTTCATGAACACGAAATATACGTTCAAGTGCTGAGAGTAGCAAGCACTCACGCACCTGCGTACGAGTTCCAGACGTTTCAGTCGAAGCTTCGTAGTTGTCACTGCTTGCGTGTCTTTTGTTGCTGCGTTTGATGGAGTTGCTAGCCTGCTTGTATATTCTGTAGAGTTGAGTGTCCAATGTAGCTTATATCGTGCTCTAGAATCAGCGTGGTATTTCATGTTGTTGATCGATGGTAGACAAAAACACAGACAAAAAAACAGACAAAAAAACAGACAAAAACACAGACAAAAAAACAGACAAAAACACAGACAAAAAAAACAGACAAAAAAACAGACAAAAACACAGACAAAAAAAACAGACAAAAAACAGACGAAAACACAGACAAAAAAACAGACAAAAACACAGACAAAAAATCTAAAAAATTTATTTTTTGTTGCTTTTCTATTTTTTATGACTTTTTGACGTCAATACGTTATGAGATTCTATTGTCTTTCCATTGTCACGTTTGTCTCACGTTTGTTTCACGTTTGTTTCACGTTTGTTTCACGTTTGTTTCACGTTTGTTTCACGTTTGTTTCACGTTTGTTTCACGTTTGTTTCACGTTTGTTTCACGTTTGTTTCACGTTTGTTTCACGTTTGTTTCACGTTTGTTTCACGTTTGTTTCACGTTTGTTTCACGTTTGTTTCACGTTTGTTTCACGTTTGTTTCACGTTTGTTTCACGTTTGTTTCACGTTTGTTTCACGTTTGTTTCACGTTTGTTTCACGTTTGTTTCACGTTTGTTTCACGTTTGTTTCACGTTTGTTTCACGTTTGTTACACGTTTTTCAAACGTCAGTTTGCTGATTTTAAAGAGATAAGAAAAAAGAAGGTGAGAGTTCTTGAGTGGCTTGAAGGTGCTCAGTGGACCAGGCTCGATAACCTTAAGTTCTCGCGCAGAACAGAGGCGTGGAGATCTTGAAAAGATGAAAAAGTCGAAGTGACAAAAGGTGTTTGCCACCTCTTTGTTGACTCTGTTGACTCTCCGTTGGTTCTTTGTTGTTTGTGGATTCTTTGTTGAGTCTTTGTTGACTCTTCGGTGTTTTATAGAATATTTTCACCGTTAGCTTTGTGTACCCCT
This sequence comes from Branchellion lobata, assembly GCA_947562095.1. Classification (NCBI taxonomy): domain Eukaryota; kingdom Metazoa; phylum Annelida; class Clitellata; order Hirudinida; family Piscicolidae; genus Branchellion; species Branchellion lobata. Next base: position 6,792,019 of record OX387254.1, on the reverse strand, counting down.
CAATACATTCGACCATTTTTGTGCGCTCATATTTTCGAATGTTATTGAGAAAAGTGTCTACTTTATGAGTTTTATCTTTTTTCACTGGTTTTTGAATGGGCAATACGACGATTTTGAAAGCTTTGTATTGGTTTTTAAGTTTTTTTATGGCATTTTAAAAGGCCAACTGTTTAATAAAACCTTGAACAATTTCTGCCGTGTAGGTTGTTGAAAACTTGAAAGTTGAAAATAAAACAATTGTTTGAGAAATATTTGTATTTTGAAAAATAATAATCACTTTATTATGAAAGTGAATACGAAACTTCATGAAGGACAAAAACTGCATGAGAAACTGTTTAATAAAACCTTGAACAATTTCTGCCGTGTAGGTTGTTGAAAACTTGAAAGTTGAAAATAAAACAATTGTTTGAGAAATATTTGTATTTTGAAAAATAATAATCACTTTATTATGAAAGTGAATATGAAACTTCATGAAGGACAAAAACTGCATGAGAAACAAAAGCTGAAACCGGATTTTAAAATAAATTATGTTAATCTTTTTTTTTTAATTTGGATAAAGCGCTAACTCAAAATTGAATAATTCAATTAAACTAAAAGTTAAATAATTATTTTGAACTCAAAATTAAATATAAGTTAGATAGTTATTCAAAACTGAATATAATTGAACTTCGGTTTTGAAGAATAGGGATGGGCTGAAGAATAAATATAAAAATAATAACTTACTAAGAGTGGAAGTTTGTCCATATTGTTGAATCTGGTATGAAGTACTGGAGCTTCCATCAGCTTGGAAAGAGTTCCTTCTTCACATTCAAGCGATACATCAAAACCGCCTTCAACTTTTTTTATAGTCTTTGCTAGATCGAATCCAGACGGACGCTAGAAGTGGTAGACACTCAACTGGGTTTCATAAGTTAAAAGAAATTTCTTTTTTTATTAATTTTTGGTAATTTTACAAGTATTCTGTTTTTTTCTCTTTGAAATATGCAAAAGCAGAGTGAAATTTCCGAATAGCGACCCATTTTAAACCTTCCATCGCTACATTGAAACGATTTTCAACTCACTCACTGAGATTCCAAATGCTAAAAAAAGAATAAAAACTGACAAATAGAAACAAACAAACGTGAAAGTCATGACAAAGCAGTATGGAAAGGTTTTTTCAGATATCGTTTTTTGCGAATATGGGGGATGGCTAAAGAAGGAAGGTCAAAGAGAAATTTTATAGGCCACTACAACATACACATTTTTTTAAATTTTTTGTCTCAAATTTTGTCGATAGTACAGTTTCAGTAATGTTTACTTGTTTCCGTTATTCTCATTTTGTTGACCTTTTTAGCCTTTCCTCCAACATGTCAGTCCTTTAGCATAATAGTTGGCGAGGTCCACTATGAAGAGTGAGGTTCGGAGTTCGATTCCCGGCTAAGCCCAAGTTTGAGTTTAAAAAACGGCAAATCAAGTAAAGGATGATGGTTCAAAATTATATTAGAACTTATTCGCTAAACCTGTTTTGAAAAAAAAAGTAATTTATATTGGGCCGTAAAACAACATCAAACCGTAGTAACATGTTTTTTTATAGGCTTTATCAGATCAAGTCCAGACATACGCCGGAAATGTTACAAAAACACTGAAAAACTAAAAAAGAAAACATTGAAATATATGAGAACAGGATGTTATCAGTCATAAAAGACGGCATTAAACCTAGGAAATAAACAAATTATTATTTATTATTGTTTTATTATTGTATATTAAAATTAATTTTACAAATTGTCATTCTTCGAAACTTCAACACGTAAGTGAAACAATGCCCACAATCAATTCTAATTAAAAACAGTAAAAACTCATGCCGATACAATTGGAAGAAGTGTTTAAATAAGGTCAACTGATTCGATTTTGAGGCGCAATCATGACACCAAGGTGCCAATGGAAAACGAAACAAACCGTTTGCTTTCGATCAAAAGTGCTCTATATAAGGCAAAAAATCGTCTGCGAATCAGGTCTTCACAATGCAACTTTATAAAGTAGCAATCCTCGCTTTTCATATTCTCTTCGTGGCAGTGGTGGTGTCCAAGAGGAAACCCTGTTAGTTGTAAACGTCCAATAGCTTCTTATTGTTCAAATTTTGATACTTGTTCGAACACTTGACTATTTTGTTTCAGGCAAGAAACTATCCAAACCACTTCCTAGAAGGGTGAAAATTAAAATTCCTCTTAATCCAAGTGTGAAAATACATTTAAAAGTCGTAGAAATTCTAGAAGATGAAAATAGCGCACACATGGGGAATTCCGTGGACGATGATATCTTTGTGCCTTTCAGAAGAACGGTGAAGCTTTTTTTCTTACTTTTGATTTATGATATTTTAATGACACAATAACACTTCAAAAAGTTAAGTTGAAACTCAGTTATAATTTATTTTTGGAAAAATCAATCAGAAAATGGGGAGTTATCAAAACCCTAGGCAACACGCCTTCTTCACCCTTATTTGGAACTGCACTAAAAAAGGTCGAGTAATCAGAACCTACGTGAGTGTTAAATTGTGGAGTATCTAACAAAACCAAAATACTTTGATCTGTTCGTCATTGCTAACAAATCAATCATGACAACCACCCAGTACGGAAACTTTAGAAATAACAATCATGAGTATGCGGTGTATCCCAAGCACATGGATATGGGAGAGAAAAAATACAAAGTTAAATCGTATAGAGATAAAAATAATATTCTCTATACCATTTATAAAGATTCGAAAGGGGATCGAGACATTAGCAATGGTATGTTGTAAATTCACTTTTGTTCAAACCAAACTTTGATAAAATAAAACCTTTTTAATCAATTCGAAATACCGCCAGGAACTGTCAAAGATGATGAACCAAAAATTAGTAATGGAACTGAGGAAGATAATATTGATAAGTTACAAGGGTTAATAGCTAGCAAACTGCTTAGCAAGGTAAATGAATACACCGTGGAGCTCTTTTGCTTCCTTGACTACTTCATCTTCATGAGGTACCCAATGCTTGAAAGTTTAAAAATGTTTTAAAAAATTGAAAAATTTCCAAATTATACGACTTTTATCTTTCAACAGATGGTTGAGATTTAGCAACAACGATCCTAACCGATGCATTCATAACATCATGTACTATTATGTACATGCCGTCAACGGCGTAAGAAATTCTATTAACCTCTGAAATTGAATTTTACTAATTAAAAATTTACATAGTTGGTTTTTGAAGGTGAATGACCAGTACAGGACGTTAACCGATCCCTCATTTTCTATTCATTTCATAATAGCTGGCTTTTTCATAGCTCAGGTAAGTAAATTATTATATAGCTATACAAAAATAATATTGAAAAAAAACTTTGACAGACTCCTGGTTGTTCAAATTTCATAACTCGACTTAGTTCCGATAAAGTTCATTTAGACGGAAAAAGTGGATTAGAAGCCTTTAGGGACTATGTCCTCGAGAAAGGGGGTAGTGAAAAAAAATTCCCTCGCTACGATGTCATAGCTTTATTCACTGGGTTAGATGTTTTTTTCAAATCGATTGAATAAATATACCAAATGAGTAATTTCTCAAATATAGGGTTAACCTGTCTCAATTACCAACTTTTTTTTATAGCCTGGACACGGGGTCTGTACAAGGTATTGCATATCTAGGCAAAGTATGCACTATTTCTGGAGTGGCCCTTATCAAAGATTTGGGGCATTTCTCCTTTATACAAACCATCGCTCACGAAATCGCTCACAGGTGAGCAATACCAAGTTTATAAATAAATTTCTAGTTGACGCCTGTAGCTAAATCATTTTTCTTCCATCTTCGTCGTATCAAGCAATTGAAACTGCTCCTAGACAACCCCACCCTCAAACTACTAGTTTCTTCGCTTATTTTGTCCTGCTTTGCTTATTGTATCTCTCTATACTATGGACTTCCAGAGACCACGCTACACCCTCTCACCAAAGATTATAATAGCACTGCCCGCTTAGTTTATGGTAGTCACGAATTCTCGCGTATAATTTCTGTTTTAATCTCTCTACACCGGTTGCATCTTAAAAAAAGATCGGTTTTCAAAAGCTGTACTTTCGGTTTCAAAATTTCAAAAGATCACTCACTTAGCTGACCTTTTTAAGTCGCTTTCTCGTAAGAGACTGAGATCTACTTATTCTCATTTTTTAGGACATCTTCTAACAGTACTTATGCTATATCTGCACTTTCCTACTGTGGGCCTCTTCTATGGACCTCTCTTTTCCCCAATTTTACCTCTTTTACTTATTTACTTTGTTTTCGTAAAACTCTTAAAACTTTCTTGTTTAAACAATTCGTGAGAGAGCGTTCTTGAACATTCTGATCAGCGCTATACAAATGCTTGGATTAGATTAGATATTACTTTTAGATGGAAAAATTTAAATTTGAAAACAATTATGCCAACAACTAGTCTGGGCGTGGAACACGATGGTGAAGGAGATATAGGAAGGTCTTGTTCGATAAAAGATGGCTACATAATGGCTCCAGTTATCAGTCAAGTGGATGGTCAGACGCTGATCAATGCTCACACCTTTTCAAAATGTTCTGAGCTATACATGAAAAGACATTTGGATTTTATGAATGGGTTTGTTTACTCATCTCATATCATAATCAACTGCGCTTTAGTTTTGAACATTATCACCTAGGCTATGAAAAATTCACAAAGTAATATTTAAAAAATAATTATGAATAGGCACAAAAGAAATTGCTTGGTCAACTCGGCAGTGCATTCAAATGCAGCTTTTGATAAGTTTCTGAAAGAGTACCCAGGAATGAAATTCGGTGTAGATTTTCAATGTCAACTGCTGTTTGGACCTTATTCTAAACGTTGCGATGTAAGTCACTTTTTTTACAACTTTATTTCATATGAATTAACACATAACTAAACGTTTTCAATTGATAAAATTATCAAATCCAACCATAACTATGATTTTTTTTATTATCGTAGACTGGGCCTGGTAGTCTGTCCACAATATGCCAAAGATTGTATTGTTCGATAAATGAAAGACAATGTATCATGCAAACAAATCAGAGAGCGTTGAGTGGAACTAAATGCGGCAAGGGAATGTGGTGTCATCGCTACCAGTGCGTAAGAGGTGGGCGAAGATGAATATACATGGCAACCCAAACGATTAAACGAATTTATGAAACTTATATTGTTCATATTTCATTTTCAACGCGAATAAAAGATTGAAAAACCCGTTTTATTGAAAAATATAACATACCATAAATTATGAAAATTAACTTTTAGCAATTCATTGAAAATAAATATAAGCTTGGCTTTGAGACATTGTTTAGAGTTATTCGGTGTCCTGCGTGTTGTTTTAATTTAAAAAGAATTCTAAAAAGTTTAAAGCTATTTTTAATGAACTATGTTATTATTAAGCAGTGTAAAAGTATTTATATAATTTTTTAACAGCTCGTAGAAGTCAAAATCCACGTATTTTAATTTTTATTTAAAATTCTACACCAATTTAATTTAGATAATTTTGTTGTGTGTCATTTTTGGAACTTTTTCTTATAAAGTATCATTCAATATATTTTTAGGTTAGATTTGATCAGGTAGTTTTGGAAATCTAATCTAGTCTATTCCTGGACTTCTTGTGACAAAAGTTTTAGTTGGTTTGACTTTGTTTTTGAATTTTGATATTTTTTGTGACATTTCTAGTAACATGAAACGTTCTCAATAGGATTTTATATGATTGTAAGCTATAGTCGATTCAAAATTTTTGAAGTTCATTGATTTGATTCTATGGTCAATTTTGCATCTAACTTTCACCTTGGGTTTCTTATGACTATGGTTTTGGTAAATTTGACTTTATTCTTCTATTTTGTTTTTGCCATTCTTTGTATGGTTTTTTTGTAACATGAACCATTCTTCAAAAGTTATCTGATAGAAATATGAGCCATTATACATTTATAAGATTTGCTAATTTGACTCCTTAGTTAATTTTTAATTCAATTTACAATTTTATTTTTCATGACACTGCAGTTTTGGTTAATTTGTCATTGTTCTTTTGTTTCACTTTTTTTCTTTGTAACAAAAAAGGTTTTCACAATAGTTATTCGATATTATCATGAACTATTGTATACCTCCCAGTATTTAATTGATTTAATTCAAAATTATTCATAATCTAAACTTTTGAGCTTTTATCAGTTTGTTTCTATTTTTTATTGTCAATTTGATCCTTATTTTGCTCTGACTATTCTTAACCCTATGGTTTTTTGTTCAACACCTCTGTGCTTGTGGCATACTGATTAGCCTATTCTGCTGTAAAGTGTGATCGGGTGAACCCAAGTTTGAGTTTTAAAAGTGGCAACTCAATAAGAGTAGATTCCATTCTAGAGTGTCCAATCTTCTAGTAGCACACAGTGAGTAAAACCGTTTCCATGGGAGTGCCTTTGGGCTTGGTGCTAAAGGGCGTGTTACAAATGTTTTGATTAGATTAGATTGGAAGGACTGTATAGCGCTGGTACAGACTGTCCAAGGGCTTTCTGCTACGAACTGTTTGAGAGAAGTTCTGAGAGAACCCAAAATAATAATCATACATTTCGTAATAACGCGTTTTGGAAAATTAAAACATCGGATAACAAAGAATTAGTTAGATTGGCTTAATGACTGGCAAACCGAAAAAATTTCGAATCTTACATAAAAAACCAGATATACGATATTTTTAGTTAAATTAACAGCACAAATTCAACTGCACAGACATGGCTTCAAGATTGTTCACAAAAAAACACACTCTGGACAGTGATGAGGAAGACGATAAAGAGGTTCGTGTGGAAGAACAAGAAGTTGAAGGTTCTCTGGTTTCATTTCTGATCTCTTGCCTCATTCAAAAACTCAATTATAAACTTTATAGAAACTTTAAACGTGTTTTCAATATTTTTGATTATCATAATAATCATGTGATTGCAGGAGAAGAAGAAGGTGGAGTTGACATAGAAGATGGCTGTAAGTTTACTCCATTCCACATGAGGGATGAGATGGAGTCCGGAAAGTTTGACAAGGATGGAACTTATATACCCAACAAAGATAAGGTAATGGTGATTTATAATTGGTTGAAATAAACTGCAGGGTTTAAGTTTTTATTTTTGTTAATTTTATAGTGAAGTCTTATTAAGTGTTTGCATGAATATTTAACAGGATGAAATAAGAGATCAATGGATGGATGATATCGACTGGGCGAAAGTGAAATCTATGGAAAAAGTATTAGCAAAAAAGAAAAGTCAAGCAGCCGATGAAGAAAAGGCAGAAGAGGTTTTTGATGAGGTGGGGACCTTGAAGAAACTGGTTTCCTTACTTCAGCCCAAGGAGACTGTAACTACAGCAATGAAGAAATTTGGAAAGAAGGCAGGAGGTGCAGAGAAGTGGAAGAATAAGAAGGCCAAGGTGGAAGGGGAGGATGATGAGGAAAGCAAGCTGAAGCTTGATGGGTTGATTTCTTGCGCCGATGAGCTCCTATCGAATGGAAATCTTTCCATCTATCAGTACACCTTTGAAGACGTTCAACAGAAGATCAAGGACTTGTCAGAGAAGAAGGAAACTACTGCAGTGGACTCTCTGGATATGTTTGGAGAGGCTGAATCGACTAACAATCAGAAACCTGCTGAAAGTAAGTCTGTTTTTATATATGATAATGAATTATTTATTAAAAATTATCTATTTATCTAGTTTAATACAATTCGTTCAGAAGACAAGTCAGCTGAGCAGACTAAGCTTCCAGAAGACGACGTGAATTGGGAGTTTCGGTGGGAGAATAAGGACGATGCACAGGTGTATGGTCCCTACAACAGTCAGCAAATGCTCGACTGGAGCAATGAGGGTTATTTCAAGGATGGGGCGTATGTCAGGAAAACTGACAACAAGGATGGCGCATTTTACAACTCGACTAGAATTGATTTTGATCTGTACGTGTGATTGACGATTTGTATTTCATTTTTACCGAACTTTTTCAAAAATAAATCGATGTATAGTTAAAAGTCATTAAATTGTGTTCAAAAGACTCATTTCGTCACTATTATAATTTAATTGATTAATTTTATAGCGCTGATTATTACTGTTCAAGTGCTCTTTGTTACGATATATTCAAACGCTAGGGTTTTAAAAGCTCTACGGAATTGAAGTAGAAATATAGAATTGAGATAAGATAAGTGAGGTTCGGTTTGAGATACAGTAGGAAAATTTAGATTCAGAATAAATATGCTTAATAGACCCCAAATAAGGTGAGGTTGGAAAAACTGAGTCCCTCGCTAGGTGGTTACTTAATGAGATCCGTTAAATAAATAGTTAAGCGGTTATTTTATTTTCAAAATAAAAGTGCAAATTTTTAAAACTGATCTTTTGTTTGAAGAAAACCAGTATAGAGAGGTAGAATCAGATTGATGTGTGAGAAATTATGAATACCAGAAACAAGAGAAAGAGCTCTTGAAACCTTTTCTGAGAAAGTGTAGCGTAGCCTCAGGGAGACCATAGTATAGTAACAATAGTCAAAAGGGGAAAATGGAGAAAGAAACTCGTAGTTAAAAATGCTGATGTTTAGAAATGTTTTTAGTTGTTAGATATGGCAAAATAAAAAAATTAAAAAAGTCTTGTTGAAGTAGTACGATTCATTGAAGACAGGATCTCTAGCTACCCAAAAGTTGTTTAGTTTTGTGGCCTCGAAACTCTACGGGGTTAATGCCACTATAATAATATTAGTGTTTGTATTGTATTGTATTGATGGAGTAAGAGAGATGTAAACTGTATCAAAACAGAAACCAAATATATAAAAATAGGAAAAAAAGTTACTTTGTTAAAAAAAGAGCAAAAAAGCAGTATGGATTTTGAGAAGAGATCTCAGTTCTGTAGAAAAGGCGTAATCAAAATTGAGTAGGACATGAACATATTGTTTAAAAAAATGAAATTGAAAATAAAATATTTTTGAATGTTATAAATGGAAAAAAAGCCTAGAGTTATGTTTTTGATTTATTGGTATTGAAAGAACTGAAGAATATCCTTGTTGAAAACGTTGAGAATGTTTTACTAAATTATTTTTACCTAGTTATTTTATTCAAATACTATTTTTAAAAAAATAGCAAAAGCACTGAATGAATTCATTGCTACACAAGACTAAATAGAAATGAGAAGATACATTTTAAAAATCTTTCTGGCTTTCCTCTCGTTAGATGTGTGTTTACATCACCTAAGGGCGACACGGTGAGTTTTAGTTATGGTATTTCATACTTATAATAAGTATTTTAAAAGATTGAGTTAAATAAAAACATTTTTTGTGGCCTAAAAGCATTAAATCAATTCAGACTAAATAAGGAACAATTTTTACTCCAACAAGATGCACAAGCAAAATCCTTTGGAGGGGAAGGTTCGGGAACTTTTGATGATGTGGGAAGACAAAGAGAAATGTACGGCACCATTATCAAACGTGCAAAAGGATTCATACATTTCTCTCACTATGCAAGACATGGATGATTTGCCTGAGGGGGTAAAAAATATAAACCTAATTAAGTTTGAAGTTTTCACAAGAATATCAAATTACTAAACGCAGATGCCCTTGTATGACAACTACATAGAAGAAAGTTTGGAAGGTAAATTTGGAGATAAAGGTATCAAGGCCATCAAAACTACTGAAGAGGTAAATTGAAGTTCTCACATACCCATCATTCAGTCTTGTGTTCAACATATTCATAGTTCCCAATAAGTTAATTTGAAAAATTAATAATTATTTTAGCGTATTTTATGACAAAAAAACAAATATTGCTTTGGTAGTTTTACAAATGGTATGAAGATATCAACAACCTGAATGAGGAAGCTAAAGACCAAGACAAAACGTTAGTTTCCAATAAAGAATGAAACTCATGACATTTAATCCATTGCTACTAACCATCAATCCACACACTTCCATCTATGTTTACCCTAGATACAAAATGAATCTTTATTTTTGTCAATTAAGTACACTAAAGACATTTTTTATCTACCCACAGAGAAATGATAAAGGTGATAAAGGAAGTGATAGGTCGGTGTGAGGATATTCAAGGTGGTGTGGAGGACTGTCTGGAGCTACTGACGGTTCTCAAGACAGACTACATCCGAGTGGCCACCAAAACAAATGCCCTCCATGAGGCTTGCGAGTTGATGCTGGATGAACAGGTGGGTTAACTGGCTTATCACTGATAGGTTTTTCTGTTAAGTTTCATTACTCTTAAGTAAATCCAAGCAAATGTTGAAACTTTAGCTTAAACTGGTTATCTTAGGATGTGGGATATTTTTGAATGGGAGTTGGGATGGAAGTGTTTGAGAATTTAATCTAATGGGTATCTAGTTGAGAATATGTTCTGCACCAGTCAATGCTCAACAGACCAAGTGCTTGGAGGCTGCCGAGAGCCTGAGTTTCCGACTTAAATACTTCCAAGAGTACCACTCCATTGATAAGGTAGGCTCTTCATTCATCCATCTCCTTGTGATTCCATTCATTCACTTGTGCTTCCATCCATCCACTCATTCATAATCCCATACAATACACTACAGTAAAACTACGAATATTATTATAGTAGCATTAACCCCATAGAGTTTCGAAGCTACATCCCATCCCATCTACATCCCACATACTTATCTGTTCATACATAGATTTGTCCACTCATCCATCTAACCATTCATCTTCTTGTCTATCTAATCATTCATTCATCCATTCATCTATTTATCCCTTCATTTACTCATCCATTAATCTATTTATCCCTTCATTTACTCATCCATTCACTCATCCATTCTCTCATTCATTCATCCATTCATCTATTCATTCCTTCATTTACTCATCCCTCCAATCACTCATCCATCCACAGAAAATCAACAGTTTCTCGTACGGCATGCAGACAGACAGCATACTTCCAATTCTACTCCGCATCAATGAATGCCTTCATTTCATGAATCTCCAGGTCACCAGCCCCTTTAACGTCCATTCAACTCAAAATTATACCCATAAATAACAAAAAATAACAAGTTGACCAATGAATTATAAAAAAATAAAAATAATTATATAAATAATCATAGCTCCCATACTTGATTACAAAGATAACCATTGATTAGCTATAAATAGATATGTTACTTGATAATACTCAAAATTATTCACTTTTTTCGATTCATTCAAATATTCAATCCAATTTTTTTTATCCCAGTACATCCCTTCTCATCCCACTCCATAAATCCTCACTCACCTTGACTACAGACCACAGCACTTTACGAATATAAACTTACATATATTCTCTCTAAAAAAAACTGGCCATCAACCTCTAAATATGCCGCTCACAAAAACCACAAAACAATGAAATACAATAAGTATCATTCAAGTGGCGTTAACCCATGAAATTTCCAAAACCACTTTTTAAAAATTTAAATAAATTCTGATATATCTTTGTTTTTTTGTTTTTGTTCTCAAAAACTAATAATAATTTCAAAATCTTCCAAACCACCGCACTCTTCTCTGACCACCTCACAGGAGAGCTACAAAGAGGCCCAGATATACAAAGACCTGTACAAGCAATGTCTCAACAAGGTATCTCCACTCAACACCCTTCAAGCAACATCCACTCAACCCCCTCCAAGCAACATCCACTCAACACCCCTCCAAGCAACATCCACTCAACACCCTCCAAGCAACATCCACTCAACACCCTCCAAGCAACATCCACTCAACACCCTCCAAGCAACATCCACTCAACACCCTCCAAGCAACATCCACTCAACACCACATCAAGCAACATCCACTCAACACCCTCCAAACAACATCCACTCAACACCCCTCCAAGCAACATCCACTCAACACCACATCAAGCAACATCCACTCAACACCCTCCAAGCAACATCCACTCAACACCCTCCAAGCAACATCCACTCAACATCCTCCAAGCAACATCCACTCAACACCCTCCAAGCAAAATCCACTCAACACCCTCCAAGCAACATCCACTCAACACCCTCCAAGCAACATCCACTCAACACCCTCCAAGCAACATCCACTCAACACCCTCCAAGCAACATCCACTCAACACCCTCCAAGCAACATCCACTCAACACCACATCAAGCAACATCCACTCAACACCCTCCAAGCAACATCCACTCAATACCACATTAAGCAACATCCACTCAACACCACATCAAGCAACATCCACTCAACACCCTCCAAGCAACATCCACTCAACACCCTCCAAGCAACATCCACTCAACACCCTCCAAGCAACATCCACTCAACACCCCTCCAAGCAACATCCACTCAACACCACTCCAAGCAACATCCACTCAACACCCTCCAAGCAACATCCACTCAACACCACATCAAGCAACATCCACTCAACACCCTCCAAGCAACATCCACTCAACACCCTCCAAGCAACATCCACTCAACACCCCTCCAAGCAACATCCACTCAACACCCTCCAAGCAACATCCACTCAATACCACATCAAGCAACATCCACTCAACACCCCTCCAAGCAACATCCACTCAATACCACATCAAGCAACATCCACTCAACACCCTCCAAGCAACATCCACTCAACACCCTCCAAGCAACATCCACTCAACACCCTCCAAGCAACATCCACTCAACCCCCTCCAAGCAAAATCAACTCAACACCCTCCAAGCAACATCCACTCAATACCACAGCAAGCAACATCCACTCAACACCACATCAATCAACATCCACTCAACACCACATCAATCAACATTCACTCAACATTGACTAACTGACATACCATCTATTCAACACATCAAACAACATCGACTCAATGAATTACCATCCACACACTGACCCCTTCCACCTGCCATGCACTCTTCCCACACAGGTGCTCACTTGCCTCAAGGAACACGTCTTTACAGTCCTCAAGAGCGAACCCAACCCCACACCTATCGCTGACGTACAATTTCTTCTCATAATTGATCAAATTAATCATAAAAATTTTGTTTTGTTTTTTCCGATAATACCTAATTAAAAATAATCTTCATTGAATTTACCAATCTTCAATTAAGCTACATCAATTTTTTAATTAAAAGAACAAAGAGTAATCACCACCTCACAACCTCCACCACCACCGCTCCTCACGGGCAGATGAGTCAGGAGAACCTCTTCATCCACCTGTACGGCAGGTTCCGCACCTTCGCCTCCAAGCTGAGGCCCTTCATAGACAAAGTGGAACAGCATGAGTCCTTCGACTCCGAGTCAGTCATGTCTCCACCGCCTTCCACATACTCTTTCATCACTAATTCACACATCTTTCATCACAAACACCTTCATCACCCGCCCATCACAGACTCATCACACACTTTGCTCTCACACAAGGTCTCACTCATCACACACTTCGCCATCATTTGTTTCCATTTTTACACACTTCACTATCACATACTCCACCACCACACACCTCACTGTCACAAGCCACCACCTTTCCACTTACACTACCACCTTTCCACTCACACCACCACCTCCACCAGGTACTCTTCTTGCCTCTCAGAGCTACACAGGGGCTACTTCCAGCACCGCACCAGCCTCCTCCACTCCGCTATCGCCCACACTCTCAAACTCCTCACTGGCAAACACACACTAGACTACTGCACCTTGGTTTGTTTGCCGATGTTTCATCCTTTGTTCATTGTTCGTTGTTTTTGTTTTTTTTATTTTTTATTTGTGTTTTGTTGTTTGTTTTTCATTGTTTATTCAATATTGTTTATTGTTCGTCATTATTTGTTTGGTGTTGTTTTAATCATTCGTCCATTGTTGATTGTCCATGTCGTTTTGTACAAAATTTATCTCATTTTTATTTTGTTTCAACTCAAAGCCTCTGCTTTTGACACAGCCACCCACCACTAACTGGTGGTAACCACGACTAACCACTAGTAACTACCAACAAACCAATAGGAGCTACCACTAACCACCAACAACCACCAGCAACCACCACGAATGACTTTCACCACCTCAGCTGCAGACCAGCTCTTCCTTCCTGGTGCACCTTTGCGAGGATGAGTATGCCCTCTATTACCAGTTTTTCTCGCTCAAGTCTGAGTCACTCAAGTAAAAGCCTCTCTTTCTGCTTTTCCTCCTACTCCTTCCACTGTCTCTTCCCACACTCCCCTTTTCTATATTTATTATTATTAATTTTTTTTTTCATTTAATTAATTAAAAAAATTTTTTTTTATTTACAATTTTTATTAATTCTTCCACTTTTTTTTATTCTTTGTCACTGAAGCCCATCTACATTCATTTTTTATTTTCGATACTTCTGGTCATTTTATTATGAATAAAAATTGAAATAATAACTAAAAAACAATAAAAATAATATTAAAAATTTTATATTCAATAAAAACAAAAAAAAAATAATAACAATAATATATTTAATTAGTAAAACCACCTTTCCACTTCCACCCCCTCCCTTTAGCACCCTTTTTGAGATGATGTGTGTGCAGCTGTACGACATATTCCGACCGCAGGTGATCCACATGAAACACATTGAAACCCTGGCTGACATCTGTCGAACTCTCAAGGTTTTTTTGATTCTTTTTACAACTTTCATGTATGCTGGCGTTCCTTCAAGGCGTAACCTTGGTACTAGACGACTAGATCATTTTGAATTGTATTATTTTTACCTTTTTCCACTTGTGTGTTTATTATTTTTCAATGTTTGTTTTTATTGCCTGTTTCACTGACGTCATCATCCCTTCTCAAGGCCACAGTGGGCTACCAAGCATCGAGTGAGTTCCAGATTCTGATCATTAGGGCTTGGATCACCAGATTTACTCATCCGTTCATTTGCTACTTATCAACTAGCGTTCAAAACCACCATAAATTTGTTACTCAGTTATACTTATTTTTTCACCACCACTTTCTACAATTCTTCTCCTTCTTCTTCACTCTGTTCCTTCACCCTTTCACTACCTCATATTCTTTCACTCCACCAATCAATTCATCACCCATGGCGTACAACCAACTACCCAACTAACCACCCACCTACCAATAACTACCCAAACTAACCAACAACACTAACCAATACCATCAAAAAACCTTTCACCATACCCTCCTCAGGCAACGACTGCCTAGGCGCTTTCAGGTCCACGTGCACCCAGCTGCTGCAGGACGCCCAGGAGCGCCTGGTGTTCGTGACACATATGTCCATCGAGAAGGACATCAAAGGTTACGTCCCCTCCAAGGGTGACGTTACATTCACCGAGAGGATGATCCTCATCAAGGTGAGGGAGGAGTTTGTCGGAAGTGAAAATTTGGTATGGATTGTTGATAGCTATTGGGTGTCAGGGAGTTGGGGGTGGGGTTATTGTGTGTATTGAGAGGTTGTTGGGAGGAGTGGAGTTGGCGTTAGAAGGAGGTGGTGTAGTTGTTTGTTCTTGATGGGAGGTTGTGTGTGTGTGTGTGTGTGTGTGTGTGTGTGTGTGTGTGTGTGTGTGTGTGTGTGTGTGTGTGTGTGTGTGTGTGTGTGTGTGTGTGTGTGTGTGTGTGTGTGTGTGTGTGTGTGTGTGTGTGTGTGTGTGTGTGTGTGTGTGTGTGTGTGTGTGTGTGTGTGTGTGTGTGTGTGTGTGTGTGTGTGTGTGTGTGTGTGTGTGTGTGTGTGTGTGTGTGTGTGTGTGTGTGTGTGTGTGTGTGTGTGTGTGTGTGTGTGTGTGTGTGTGTGTGTGTGTGTGTGTGTGTGTGTGTGTGTGTGTGTGTGTGTGTGTGTGTGTGTGTGTGTGTGTGTGTGTGTGTGTGTGTGTGTGTGTGTGTGTGTGTGTGTGTGTGTGTGTGTGTGTGTGTGTGTGTGTGTGTGTGTGTGTGTGTGTGTGTGTGTGTGTGTGTGTGTGTGTGTGTGTGTGTGTGTGTGTGTGTATGTGTGTGTGTGTGTGTGTGTGTGTGTGTGTGTGTGTGTGTGTGTGTGTGTGTGTGTGTGTGTGTGTGTGTGTGAGCATGGTTGTTGTAGGATTTTTTATTCAGTTTTTGTGTTTATGGTATCTTTGTTGACTTTTCAGGAAATCAGCAAAAACACCAACAAGAACCACGACGATGCTAACAAAAATGGTCTGTCTACAAACACCAACGTAACATGATTAGTATAGAAATGATTTACCACCAATAGAGTTGTGTTGTATATGCAACATCACTCCTTCTCAACTTATACCACTCCTCCTTCACTCCACCACACCCTCTTCCACCCAACCACATCACACTCCTTCCACCCACTCTTCATCATTCCACCCTACTTCTCTTTTTCTATCACCACCCTCATCCCACCACCACACCAGGTCTACCAAAGGATGCAGACGCCTTCTACAACATGTGGTACCCCACCATTAGACGAACCCTCAACACCATGTCCAAGCTCTATGAGTGCCTCGACGTGAGTTGCCTCATATTTTATTTCATCACATATTCTATAAATTTTTTATTAAAAATAATATATATTTTATATTATATTATATTATTCATTTATTTATTTATTTTGTTACTGAACAATAAAATATTCAGTGTTTTTAGTTTCATAATTGACCTTAGAAGTTATTTTCATGTTGACCTAATTATTCTGTTTTTATACTCATATCATTCGTCGGTTTATTAATCTTTATAACCTCATTAATATTTCTTTCGATGAAGCTCTTTACCATATGAGCCGATGAAGCTCCTTACCATATGACCCGATGAAGCTCCTTACCATATGAGCCGATGAAGCTCCTTACCATATGAGCCGATGAAGCTCCTTACCATATGAGCCGATGAAGCTCCTTACCATATGAGCCGATGAAGCTCCTTACCATATGAGCCGATGAAGCTCCTTACCATATGAGCCGATGAAGCTCCTTACCATATGAGCCGATGAAGCTCCTTACCATATGAGCCGATGAAGCTTCTTACCATATGAGCCGATGAAGCTCCTTACCATATGAGCCGATGAAGCTCCTTACCATATGAGCCGATGAAGCTTCTTACCATATGAGCCGATGAAGCTCCTTACCATATGAGCCGATGAAGCTCCTTACCATATGAGCCGATGAAGCTCCTTACCATATGAGCCGATGAAGCTCCTTACCATATGAGCCGATGAAGCTCCTTACCATATGAGCCGATGAAGCTCATTATTAATCCTTCTATTAATATTGTTCATATAAGGAAGCTGTTTACAGCTCCTTTTAATTATAAGCATCTCCCTCTTCTTCCTCTTCCTCTTTTTCTTCCTCCTTTCTTTTTCTCTCCGTCCTACTCCTTTTTTTCTTCCTCTTCTTTTTTCTCTTCCTTCTTCTCCTCTTCCTCCTCCTCTTTTTTTTCCTCCTTCCTCTCTTTCTTTTCATCCTTCTCCTCCTTCCCCTTTTCCTCTTTTTTATTTTCTTCTCTTTTTTTTCATACTTCTCTTCCTCCTCCTCCACAGAAAGACACCTTCCAGGAGCTGTCTCAAGATCTCATTTCAGGCTGCGTCACGTCACTTATCAACGCTAAAACGCACGTTGAAGCATCCAACGTATGTGGCTCTGATGGATTGATGGATTGATGGATGGGTGGATAGCTGCATAGCTGGATGAATGGATGGATGGATGGTTGGATAAATGGATTATTTAATAACATGAATATATCCTTCAACTTAACCAATATCGACTGTAACTAAACGAAACTTTTATATGTTTCTCATTGTATTCCCTGTATTCACAATCAAATCCGACATACTTCAATATATTCATCACTCCAATCATCTTTCAACTTATTTCAAATGAATTCAATCATCCGAATAAGTTACTCACCACCATCACCAACCCGCCTCAGAGCGACATAAACGCGGAGATGTTTTTGATCAAGCACCTCTTGATCCTTCGGGAGCAGATCGTGCCCTTCCAACTTGACCACGTCCTCAAGGAAACCGTCATTGACTTCAGCCATGTCAAGAGTCCGTGTTGTTGTTGTTTTTTGTTGTTATTGTATGTTTGTTGCTATTGTATGTTTGTTGCTGTTGTATGTTTGTTGTTGTTGTATATTTGCTGCTGTTGTTGTTGTAGTATGTTTTTTGCTGTATGCTGTTGTTGTTGTTGTTGTTGTTGTTGTTGTTGTTGTTGTATGTTTGTTGCCGTATGCTGTTGTTGTTGTTGTCTGTTTGTTGCTTTTGTAGTTTTTCCTTCCTTGTTGCTGTTATTTTATTGAAAATCTTTCCTGAACCAATTAAGCAACAATAAATCAAAAGCACTCACCCGATTGGCCACTGCACCTCAGACGCAGCCAAGGGATTCCTCACGTCTCCTTCCCTCATGTTCGCCTTCAACAACAACAACATCTTCCTGCAACTGCTGCTTGAGGTGACGCCCTGTTGTTGTCATCAATGTTGCGTGTTGTTGTTGTCATCAATGTTGCGTGTTGGTGTTGTCATCAATGTTGCGTGTTGTTGTTGTCATCAATGTTGCGTGTTGTCGTTGTCATCAATGTTGCGTGTTGTCGTTGTCATCAATGTTGTGTGTTGTTGTTGTCGTCAATGTTGCGTGTTGTTGTTGTCATCAATGTGGCGTGTTGTTGTTATCCTCAATGTTGCGTGTTGTTGTTGTCATCAATGTTGCGTGTTGTTGTTGTGTTATCAACGCATCAGATTGTTGTCATTGTATTTTAAGTAATATCGCGTTGTTATTATGTGAATTGTTACAATGTTCAACTCTTCATAACGTGTTGTTATAATGAAGATTGTTATAAAGGGAAACCCATATTATAACTTCGAGTTATTTTTCCGTTTTTTTTAAATTGTTATCAATCAGCGTTTGAATATTGGCTCTACTATTTTTTCAAAGCATACAATACAATACAATACCATAAAAAACAATACAATACAATAAAATACAATACAATACAAATACGAGCATTATTATAATGGAATCAACCCCGTAGCATCACCGTCTATTCACTTCTTCTACGACCTTCAACACTCACCACAACTACAACCCTCACCATTGAAACCAGCACTACCACAACAACAACTGCGTCGCAACCACAATTTTCCTTATCATTTCCCGCTATCGCCACTTCAATCAGTACCCTCTCTTCTCTTCACCCAAACCACTGACCCATCATTCCATCCCTCATCCACACAATAACCTTCACAATATCATCACCATAACTTTTCTTACAACCAAAGCTACAAACGCTACCGTTACTATTGTTTTCACATCCAACTTTACCACTACCGCCACAAGAATCCACACTACAAAGATGACCACCACAAGAATCCACACCACAAAAATGACCACCACAACGATTCCCATTACAAAAGTAACCAACGCAAGCATCATGAAATATTAATTTTACAATCTCCACCACCACCAAACCACCACAGTTTTCTTAAGCTTCATCATCACTACACCACTATAACCACCACCACCACAACCTCCATCATCACCACACCCATCACCACCACCACAACCTCAATCATCACCACACCACCACCACCTCCATCATCACCACACCACCACCACCACAACCTCCATCATCACCACACCACCACCACAACCTCCATAATAACCACACTACAACCACCACCACACAGTTTTCTTAATTTTCATCGTCACCACAACCACCACCCCCACACCTTCATCATCACCACAACCTTCATCATCACCACACCACCACCACCACCCCACAACCTCCACAATAACCACAACCTCCATCCTCACCACACCACCACCACCATAGGGAGCACCAGGTTTCTCAGAGACGTCATTTGACGGCAAGAAGTTCATAGACGAGCAGTTGAAGCGCTCGTGTGAGTCCTTCATCGACACCTCCACCTCCATGCTCGTTGGGGGGCTCCTCAACTTCCTGAAGAAGGTGGGTGTTTGAGGGGGTTTGATGGGTGTTTGAGGGGGTTTTGATGGGTGTTTGAAGGAGTTTTTGGTTGGTGTTTGAGGAGGTGTTACATAATATAAAAGACACATACACGAAACAACTTTTGCGTAGGAACTGATGAATAAATAAATAAATATATATGTATATAAATAAATAAATATATAAAAGAATGAGAAAAATAATTTAAAGCAAGTTAAAATCAGCTCGCGACCTTTGCGACCAGTACAACGCCGTGAAGGAGTCAGGCGACGACAAGCAGGACGGCAGCATCGCCAAGATGCAGCCCTTCTCGCAGCCTGAGGCCTTCAAAGAGACCCTCATTGAGAACCGCAAGGCCATCAAGAGCAACAAGGCTTTGG
This sequence comes from Branchellion lobata, assembly GCA_947562095.1. Lineage (NCBI taxonomy): Eukaryota > Metazoa > Annelida > Clitellata > Hirudinida > Piscicolidae > Branchellion > Branchellion lobata. The sequence continues at coordinate 6,771,818 of OX387254.1, read as the reverse complement.
TGCGAGAAACCCTGTCTCTGTACCTGGCCAACGAAGAAACAGAACACATTCTCTGGAAGCCCATCCAGGTGCGCTGGTGTGTTGTGTGCGTGGTTGGAAGCTCTCGTGAGTTCATGGAGGACACTCGTTCTTATTATTGAATTGTCTTTTGTAAATATTTTAATTTAATTTAATTTACCCAATTTTATTAATTAATAAATCCGCTCTGATAATGTGTATAATAGTTAACACAATAAAACGATCAATTGCTTGCGCAGTCGAACGTGCTGCAGGCCTTCCACAGCCTGCACCAGGTGCTGGAAGACTACGGGGAAGAGGAGAAGGCCATCATCGGCGCCTCTTCCATCGAACAAATCAAACTCATCCTCACCACATAGTGGCCCACTCCTGCATCTATGCCCGCTATATTAATCAACTCTTGGTACAGGATCTTTGGCTATGGTTGAGGTTAAGAGTTAGGGTTGGGGTTAAGAGTTAGGGTTGGGGTTAAGAGTTAGGGTTGGGGTTAAGAGTAAGGGTTGGGGTTAAGATGAGGGTAAGGGTTAGGGTTGAACTAAAGGTTGTAGTTATGATGAGGGTTAGGTTAAGGATCATGTTTGCTACGTGAAACCAGGTCTGATTGAAGGTAGAAATATTTTTTTATCGATTGTTTGGGAGTTTTTTAAAGGTTCTTGTTTTTTAGTTGTTTCATTTTTCAAATGTTTTTTTTTGTTGTTTTTGAAATTCACTTTTATTTTCAAGTTAAAATGAGTTTATTTTATTATATTTTTACATTAAAAAGTGATTTTAGTGGTTTTTAAGTTTTCAAGCTTCAAGCACACGCTCATTCCATCCTCAATAAACTTCTCTGAAGGCAGTAACGCCACACATCAACCAAGAATTGTATAAAATGGAATTTTATTATTTTTGAAAACATTTATTTATTTAAAAAACATTTCATTAAAAATGAAAATATTTATAAATATTAATAAAAATGGTACAAAACTAAACAAATGTTTATCGTTTGTATTTATCAATTAAATACAAAATAAACTCAATTGAAAAACCTAGTTCAAACAAGTGATGATGATGATGATGATGATGATGATGATGGAGAGGATGAGAATTATAATGATGATGGAGGTTATTTAGTCGTCGGGACCGGCAGGGTCGTAGAGTTTGAAGAGCTTTGCTAGTTCGGCGTAGTCTGGAAAGCTGCTTTGCTGGTGTAAAACCTGGAAAAGGATGAGTGAGTAGGAAATTAGGACAAAACCCTGAATGTAAATTATTGTTGAAAAAATCGAATTTTGATCTCAATGTTAGTTATTCTAGTTTTTGAAGCTATTACAATTCGATTATATTTAAAACTTCAATTTAATTCACAATGAGAAAGTAGAATGAAGGAAAAGGACCAACATCTTTGGCGGTCTGGTCGGCGTTGAAGACGTTCCAGAGCAGCACTCCCACCACCACGTCGTCCTTCAGGTAGAACAGCACGCCCTTGTTGTACTCCTCCTTGGGCGGCTGTGTCTGCAGGCTGCTGATGGCGTTCGAGGCGGGCTTTGCGCTCACTTGGCTTGTCTTTATCTCCTCTGCTTTATGAACAACCCCCCCATTATCTTTCTTACCAACTTCTCCATCTGCTTCTTTACCATCGACCAAATCTTTTTTCTCAGCATCATTTACCGGCTCAGCTGGGGTCTGTCCCTCGGAAACTTGTTTATTGGTGAAAACAGCTACAGTGGGCAGTGACGAGTCAACGATGCCGACGGCTTGGAAGGCTGACTGGGATCCTAGGTCGGCCCAGAAGGTCTGTTGCAGCCAGTAGCCTTTGTCTTCACCACACATGTTCTGACCCGCCAGTCGGCCGGTGAAGAAGGCGTTGTTGTGGTGTTCAAGACGACGTCTTCCGTACGTGCTGTCCACGAAGCTGGCTGCATCTCCTGCCTTGTGGGAGGGAGGCGGTAGTTCTTGACGGCAGGCAGTTATTTTAATAATATTATTGATATTAATGATGTTAGGTTGAAATGGGATTATTCAATTATTGGTGCACGAATAGCGTAAGAATGAAAATACACTTAGTTAATGTTCATTTGGGAAATATATTTATTTAAATATTTATTTAAAAATAACTTCATTTAATTATTTTTTATTTTAAAATATATTTTTAAAATTTTTGTTGTTGAAATTATAAGAAACATGAAACACCCACCACCCAGAGGTTCTTGGCCACCTTCAGCTTCTCATCCGCCAGGAAACCTCCAAGCTTCGTGTCCAACTGCAGGTACGGAAGAGAAAAAAACATTTATTTTTATTATGATTAATTTTTAAACAATATATATATATATATATATATATATATATATATATATATATATATATATATATATATATATATATATATATATATATATATACATAATGTTACTTTTTTATTAAATCTATAAATTTATGAATATATATATTTTTGAAGTTATCTACTATTCCAAGATCACGCCATACCCAAACAGAGGACTTCTTATAATATAACTAGTTACAAAAAGAAAACAACAAACTAAACCCATTTCTACTAATCTAACCCAACCAACCAACCCATCAAACAAATGAATTCATCCACTCATTCACTCATCCAACCAACCCATTCAATCACCCACCCACCTACTCATCCATTCACCCACCTACTCATCCATTCACCCACTCACCCATTCACTCACTCACCCATTCACCCACTCACCTATTCACCTACCCACTTACCCATTCATCCACCCACTCACCCATTCACCCACCCACTCACCCATTCACCCACCCATTCACCTACCCACTCAATCATCCCTTACTCAGCCGCCCACCCGCCTTGATGTCAGTTCCTTTAGCGAGGTCCACGTTGGCTTCAAGACCCGCCGCCTCCAGCACGTAGTCTGCTCTCACCTGGATAGTTGTCAGAACTATGCTACAACCATAAAAGTTCAACTACAGTACAATTATAGCAGTAAAACTGCAATAAAATTATAGAAGTAGAACAAAAGTACAAATACAGTAGTAAAACAAAAGTACAAATACAGTAGTACAACAAAAGTACAAATACAGTAGGACAACAAAAGTACAAATACAGTAGTACAAAAAAAGTAGAAATATATTAGTACAACAAAAGTAAAAATACCGTAGTACAAAAAAAGTAGAAATACAACAGTACAACAACACTCCTTACCTCTGATCCGTCGCTCAGCTTTAGGACCACCTGGTCAGCAAACCAATCGTACCTCGATGACACCACCTGCCTTCCTGTGACCAGCCTCACTCCCTCTGGCAAAAAGAACTTGCAATTTAAAGCAAGGTAATCTGACCTAACGTGGACTTATCTAACTGGTATGTTTAGTCGTTTCAGGAATTTTCAAAAAGGTTTTAAGTGACAAAATATCTTCATACTGCAGAGTTCAGCAATATAACTCGGAGCATGACAACGTTAATGATCTAAACACAAACATTTGAAAATACAAAAAAATTTTCAAAAATGTATACATATCTTTTGAACAGAGAGAAATACAATTTAAAAATTTAAAACATCGTGATGTACAACTTTCACATCAAAGCACCGGAACCTTTGCGTATCTGACTTGTGGCCCATTTACTGAGGTAACTTGGCAGGAGGCTGGCTAGGACGGCTTTGAAGGGTTGAATGGGTATTCTAACGGTTATTTATTTTTTTACAACTATGTAATTGTGAGAATTAATAGTTATTTAATGGGGGTGGAAGCTCAGTTTGAAGAAGTAATAAGATGTTGAGTTGTTTTTTGAATTGTGCAATATCATTATGACGGGAAGGGGTGAAGCTCACTATCGTCGGCAAGAATGTGAGACACTTTTAATCGGTTCTTCCCCAACGCTGAAAAATTATTGTTGAAGACGAGGTGCATGAGGAAAATTATGTCTTCAACCAATTCTGACAAACACCCACAACCGAAGACCAACCTTACAAACCGACAACAACCCCTATCAACCACCACCATCGGTAAAAAAAACTTCTAAACCACCAGAAACCGTTATCAACTAATAGAAATCACCACAGACTACTACCAACCACCATCGAAAACCATCAAAAATCCTTCCAAAACCCATGAATGTCTAGAAACTACTTCTAACCACCAAAAAAGGGCCACCACCAAACACCACCAACCACCACCATCCACCACTATCCACCACCATCCACCACTATCCACCACTAACCACCACTATCCACCACCAACCACCACCATCCACCACTGAACACACCTTTATTAGCAAGAGCACAGGATATTTCTGTAGCCAGCAAGTCCTCACCCACCACAGCCACTGAATCTGCATACCTCGACACCCTCAACAACCTCTTGAAGTCGTCAATCTGGGCATGATGATGATGATGACGATGATGATGATGATAAGGATGATGAAGATGATGGTGATGATGATGATGAAGATAATAGTAAGAAAGCCATGTGAGTATGATGACAAGCTGAGACAACCTAGTTTGCTAACTGTGCACTATAACAAACCGTACAAATTTTACAAATAAGTGGTACAGAATGATGTGGCTTAATGTTCAAATAGTTCGTAGCAATGAGCGCTATAAAAATGGTTTGATCATTCGATTAGAACCGACAGTTCTGAGTTGCAGAGTTCGATCTTTCACGTTCTTGCAACTCTTTGTTAACGCCTCTACACCCTTTGGTCTTGAGCCTGTGGTGCATGGGTGATGCATGGGTGATGCAAGGGTGATGCATGGGTGATGCATGGGTGATGCATGGGTGATGCATGGGTGATGAATGGGTGATGGGCGAATGAGAAGTGGTAAAACAAATATTTGATTGGCGGTTGTTGGCTGAATGAGTGATGGATGGATGGGTTGTAGATGACTAAGTGTATAATGGATGGATGAATATGGAGTTGGAAGAGGATAAGAAGGTGAATATGATTAAATAGATCTACGAATGAATGACGTTACTCAAAATTGGCAAAAGACGCCAAAGAATTTTTTCAAAAACCAAAGATAAATGAACAAAGATTCATTCCTTGAGCATGCAGGCCTGCTTGCACTCACCTGTGGCGAGCAGACACTTGTCATACTTCACCTTTTGCCCATCCTTAAAACTCACCACCTGTTCTTGGGTATCTATTTGGGTGGCCTGGTGGGTGGTTGGAGGAATGGATGGGTAGAGGGATTGGTGAGTGAAAGGATGGATAGGTGGAGGAATGAACAAGTGGAAGGATGGATGGGTGGAGGGATGGATGGTTGGAGGAATGAACAAGTGGAAGGATGGATGGGTGGAGGGATGGATGGTTGGAGGAATGAACAAGTGGAAGGATGGATGGGTGGAAGGATGGATGGTTGGAGGGATGAATAAGTGGAAGGATGGATGGGTGGAAGGATGGATGGTTGGAGGGATGAACAAGTGGAAGGATGGATGGGTGGAGGAATGGATGGTTGGAGGGATGAATAAGTGGAAGGATGGATGGGTGGTGAATAAGATCACCAACTAAACAGCCTTTGAGGTCATCGATTGAAAGTAATATAAGCAATGAAGAGAAATAGTGTGGAAGATTCAGTGAATTATGAAATGAAATAAAGGTTGATTGAAAGTCATTGGAGATATGAAAGAAAGAATTAAATGAACAAAAGATAGACTTGAAAAGAAAACATAAAGGAAAGGTGAAAGAAACATAGCCGCAAGGTAAAATTAATTAAATTATTTACTGAATTATAAATAATAAAAAATAAAAAGTAAAAAAAGATTGAAGAAATTAGTGATTAAAAAGGTGCAGAATGATAGAAGATCACCTTGAGACCCAGAGCCACGGCAGTGCCTCCGTGTTTGAGGGACATGAGCTCCTCTGGGGAGCAGTAGTAGCCATCCTCCTCCCAGAACAAGCTGCCTCGGGGTGGCGATGTCGAGGTGCAAGACAACATTTTATATACGAGTATAAAGTATTTTGAATACAAATAATGAGTGTTTGAAATACAATAAATACAAATTTTGAAAATAAAAATAAAATTTAAAGAAATAATAAAAGAAAAAAAAATTTTTTAATAAATATAAATTTAAAAAAAATGAATAAAACTACGTAAAAACAAAAAATTAAAAAGTAAAATAAAATAAACAAATATGTAGAAATATAATAAATGAACTTGTAAAAGACAAGTACGAATCCTGACTCTTCCTCAATAAGAACCTTTCAACGACTCAAGAGAAGATATACGGCCTCAACTCCAAAGAGTTTCAAGACCACACAACGGGGTTATAATGACAGTACAAGAACAGTTACACTTGTAAGTAATTACTTCACTTCATTATTAATTATCAACCATTAAAAAGGATCATTTTTTTCAATATTTTTATGATTAATACAAAAAAATATGATACGATACAATACAAAAAAATACAATACAATACGAATGTTAGTTAAGTGGAGTTAGCTCATTAGGGTTTACGGACCACTCAAATGTCTTGGGAATTATATTGAAGACTACCTTTACAGTGGAGATCCTCATAAACTATTCGTTAATTATTTAATTGGTTGAGTTATTAATTATTCGTAGCTTATTATTAATATTAATTAATTATTTTTATATTTGAAAAAAAAGTAAAAAATAGATTAAAAAAACTCACTCGGAAGATCTTCCGGAGAAAGAATTGAACACCAAGTTGCTTACCTGTTGGCATGTTAAAAACTTTATATTTAAGATGATATTCAAAAAAATTATTTTGATCAAATTAGTTGATTTTTATAACGCTCAATTTGGAAGATTAATTCTGAAAATTGATTTCATTTTGAAATTCTATGCCAAGCTAATTCAGAGCAACCTTGGCTGGGTCGTCGGTGAACCAGAGCTCTTTGGAGAGAGGAGGTCGCATGTATGGGAAGTAAGTTTCATCGCCCACAATCAAAACCTAGCAAGTGCATACTTGAAATTGAAGAAAATAACTTACAAGGATTAAAATTGATTTTTTATATAAAATGTGTGATTTTTGAAATACAAAAAAATAATTGTTTTTGAATGAGGTTCTACATGAAAATTACAAAAAATCTTTTGAAGATCACAGCTTGCCACACACCCGATTGTTAGCATCAGCAGCTCGAATGGCTCTGGCAGCTGCATGGGCTGCTGTGCCCCCTCCTATGATCAAGTAAGGAACTGACTTCGGAAGCTCTGATGAAGATGAAGGAACATTCATAGATCGTGTTGTTTTTTGTCAATAGCATTGTTGCAAATGGAATTTTATAATTCAGAGATGGTTTTTGAATTTTTGTACAATATAAGTTTCTTACTGTAGATTATAGCTTTTTCTGAAGTCTTCTTCAAAATCACTGGATGTCGTTTTCGTTTTTTGTCCTTTGTGAATTGACTTGGAGTTTATCAAAACCATCAACTTAATTTGCTCATTTGTAAAAGATTAAAAATATTGCCAAAAGACCTGTAGGACATAGGCCACTGCTATGAAGGATGTTACAAGCAGAAAAGACAGCACTTTTTCCTTAGTAATGATCTTTCTCACTGGAGCACTAGTGGACAACGGTCTGTTCATCGGTCTTGGCACATAAAAGCCGTCTGATTATTATTTCATAGTTATTAGTTTGATAGCTCATTATCGCACCTCCTCTTTACGAATAATATTGTATCCTCATTGAAAAATAATCAGTATTAAAATATCAACTGTTACTTTTTCAAAGTTATTAATAATATTATTGTAATAGAGGTTTGCCTTTGTAAATGATGAACCGACCTTTGGGTGGTTTAGGAAGAAATGGTAAATTTTTTATTAGTGAAATATCATGTCTAAAAAATCTCAAAGACTGGAATAAAATTGATTTGTTTTTTAATTCAGCCACAGGTCTTAAAAACACTTTGTACAACCACATGTCTAGTTACCTTGCATCAAATACTTACAGATTATAAAATGTGAGATTGAAAAGTGAAATTAGGCAATAGGTACTTTTTTATCGCAATGGTAGAAAGCATGTAAAGTAGAAAAAGTAACATTTTTACTAATATTTTGAGTAAACTATTATTGTAAAACATTTTTTCAATTAAACTAATGCAAGTTTTTTTAGCTAAAAGAAAATGAGAAGAATGACACATTTTCGTTATATATTCATGCATATAAGTTATAAGGTGAACATAGTAAGAAATTAGTGAAAAAAGAGCGAAAAAAGTAAGACTTGATTTTTTTAGACTCCTTCAATACAAAAGACTCTGCTTTGAAACCCTGAAAAGGTTTTATAAAAATTATTTTATTTCTTTACTATATAATAATTTAAAACTTATGAAATGTTTGCGTAAAAAATATGTGGAAATCCTTATGTACTTTGCAAGTTAAAAGCCCTAAAGCTGTTGAACAGTAATAAGAAAATAATTATCGAATTGAATTAACTTATTAATCTTTAAACCTTGTGTTGTCTGAAAAGGCGTTTTCATCCTCCTTGGAATGCATGAGAAAATTGTCAATGATGCAGTCGTAAAATTCGCCAATGAAGCCCGGACTCTGATAGTCAATTTTTTCACACACATTCGAAAAATCGGTTAGTTCGTCACTATTTACCATCGGACTGTTTGATAACTGTGGAGTGAACTTATGTTTAAAATAATTTACTCACAAATTTTCTATTAAAATATTAATAATACAATATTATATTGTTATTTTTTACAATTTTTTTAATTGAAAATCAGTCCAACTTGAAGTAGGATATCTTGAAAGTTCTTGCTTCTGGGGTCCATCATTTTTGGAGGGGCAACATTCAATTCAGGAATGTTTTCTGAAAGTCTCTGTGAAAGTATTAGAATATTCAAATATAAATTGATTGATTAATATATTATGATATCACGTGAGTCAAAGAATAAAAGAGCAGTCGAATTAAATAAAATTGAAAGTTTAATTTAAATACTTGAAACTTTTTCTCAATAAATAAATAAAATCGTCTCACGGGGTTCGGAGGAGGTATGCTGATTTGTTTAGGAGGCAGGATGCTGGGTTGTTTGGCCACATCTGACACCGTATTCACCCAATTCACCGTTTTCATGTTAACTCTGAAAAAAGGTTTTAGTTTTATCAGCACGAGTAATGTTATAACCTGGAATTTACTCCCATTTTTTGGTCACTTTTTAAGCACTCGAGCTTCCATACTTCAACTTACAAATTCTCTTCAGAATCGTCGTCTGAGTCGTCTTGAGGATTCATGTCTCTCCATGAATCGTACCTTTCATATGGAGTGAACACATTTTTTAAAGTAAATTGAATCAGCGCTATATAAAAAATATCAGATAAAATAAGATTAAGCAAGTCAATAGCTTCAAGGCTTCAAACATAGCTTTGGCTTAAAACTTCTCTTAAAAAATTTCAAAGCTTTTACCTTTCGACCATATCCATCAGAATCGATGTCTTTTTGGCGTGTCTTATAAAAGATGTTTTCAACAGCTCCTTAGCTGTTAATCTCTGAAAATAAATAACAATTCCACACTGTTATACTTGTTTTGAACCTTCAAATTTTAACGTTTAAAAAAATAATTTCAAATGGTTAGTTAATAAAAGAATTGAAATTATTAATGGCGCATCGAACATTTTGAGGGTCTTTGTTGAGGCAGTGGTCGACGAACTCTTTGAAATGTTTGCTGAAGTTTCCTTCGAGTTTCGGTGAGTCGTTTCTTGGAATGTTAAACAGAACCTGACGACGGGCATGTAAGTTTGAGAACGAAACTTGTTTTAAAATCTTAGCTGAGGATTTTTTTGAAGCTTTTAAAAAATAGTTTGAACAATCGTAGCAGAGCTTTTGAACAGTGTGAATCAGCGTTATACAAGTTCTTTGATTAGATCGGATAAGACTACAGAATCAATTGAAACACTCATTGCCATTGTAATTGTCGAAATTGGAATCAGCAGTTTTCAAGGTGGAACAGGAAATAACCTTCATGGGGTGTTGGTCTGAGTGAGGAGGGTCTCCTTTGGCAAACTCTATGGCTGTGATGCCCAGACTCCAGATGTCGCACTGGGTGGATGTTCGTCACGGAGTGAGGTTTGGAGTTTTGTTGAAAAATAATTTATTTACAAACTTTTAATAACAACAATACCACCGTTATTAATTCAAATAATTAATTTTTTTTCTCCAGGGACTTTTTGGGTTTATTTCACTATGGTAGTACTCGTGTGTATAACGTTGATATCTCATCACAGTAGTAATGAATAAAGTTTTTCTCTGGACTATTCATGGATGGAGTTATGAGCGGTACTGACCTAGTTGAACAATGAACGAACATCTGCTATTTTTACAAACACTACTACAACGAATATCGTTAAGAAGCAATAACCCAAAAGCATCTCTAGACTTTACAAATACAAATATTAGTATTATAATGGGGCATTAACCCCTTAGAATTTCGAGACCTTCCACCTAACAAACCTTGCAGCCATAGGGCTTTTGTTGGATCACCTCGGGCGCCATCCAGAAAGGCGTTCCCACAAAGGTTCTCTTGAGTTCCTTGTCAATGATCTGGCCCGCTACTCCAAAGTCTGCCAGCTTAACTTCACCCTTCTTCGAAAACAACACGTTAGCCGCTGTGGTTGGGGAACAAATCAAGTGGCCTTTCATCGATTCAATTAATTAGGGCTAATATAATGTGAATATTATCACATACTGGGTTGGTATTATAAAAAATACTCAATCGTGTATACCTAAATTGTAGTACCAAAATAATAGTGAGCTTCACATTAGATTGTGAGACACAAAAATCGAATCGCGTTGGGAAATTTTTGAACAAAACTGTTTATATATCTTATCACAAACTTAAAAGCACTGATGGACACAAATCTCACGAACCTTTGATATCTCTGTGAAGCTTGCCTTCCTTGTGCAGGTACTCGAGTCCCTTGAGGATTTCCCTCAGTATCACAGCTATGTAGGGTTCTTCTAAGGGTCCCGGCTTCATCAGGTCTAGTCCTGAACCCCCTCCCAGGTATTCCATTATGATCCACAGCTTAGCCCCCTGATTGGAGGTAGAATGGTTGGTTAAATGGTTGATTGGATGGTTGGTTAAAAGGTTAATTGGTTTGTGGTTGAATAGATTGTTAGTTATATGGCTGGTTGGATGGTTGGAAGGATGGCTGGTTGGTTGAATGGTTGGTTGGATGGTTGGTTGGATGGTCGGTTGAATAGTTGGTTGAATGGTTGGTTGGATGGTTGGTTGAATGATTGATTGACTGGTTGAATGAATGATGAGTTGTTAGTTGAAAGCTTGGACAGAAACTCAAACGGTTGAAGAAGAGATTTCATGGATTTATTGAAGTTGTCTTTGTAGAAGACGTTTTATGAGCAAGTAAGATAGATAACCATTTATTCTAATTTTTGCACCTTCACGAATCAAATAAACATAGATCTTGATGGGCTCGCCTTGATGTAGGAGCCTGAGTATTTTGTGATGTTGATAGAGTCGCATTGCGAGAGGATGGTGATTTCCTGTTGAATGTCATCAATTTCATCTTCCGCCTCTTCCAGGTCGATGATTTTGATGGCTACAGTCTCTTTGGTTCTGTCGTCAATGCCCTTGTACACTTCGCCGAACGAGCCCTTGCCGATCTTGTCTTGCTTGGTGAAGTACCGTTCAGGGTCTATGGGCTTCTGTGGTGTTTGATGAAACGTTGGTACCTTCCGAGAGCTTTGAACACGAATTGAAAGATAGTTTTTAGTTCCTCTAGATAATTCGTCGGTTCAGAAGATGTTGATACACGTCAACAATAAATGGTTCGTGTACAAACATTTTTGGAGAAAGGAAGTCTTGAAACAGTGGCTCTGCCGTTGACAATATTCATCCTGACTCTGTAAAAGTTACCAAGGTTGCTGTGAACTGAGTTCCCTAAAGAGACCCAAACCAGGTATATATAAGTCTAATACAAAGCTTGTATCGTTTGTTTACCACGAGATTTTTGATAGGCGTTCCTAGGCCATTGTGTAGTTGACGGTGGTAGGTATTGTTGTGCTGTGGGCTGGTGATCCTTAGGCTTACTAGTAGGTTATGAAAATTCTCATGAAACTCAAAAACGTCAAATTTTTCGTTTTTTTTTAGTTTCCAATTGACTTTTCTACATGGCTGATGTTTAAAAGGCCGTGTCTGAAACCTTCCTTGGCCACAACGGGGCAGAGGGACAAAGACACATGCGTCACCAGGGCTGGTGCAGCTTTGTCGTTGGCGTGATGAATGAAATGAGTCGTGTCGATGGCTTTATTGGGTGGGCCACTTGGGAAGCATTTGTAACCTGATTATTCTCGATCGAATGACTAACCATCCCGCATTAGTATTCACGCGTGCATGTTGTAGCCATCGTAACGTTGTCTATATTAATTTCAAGCCATAAAATTCTTTGTTCATTCAAAATGAACGCATGAAAAACCTAATTTTAATTTTGTGCATTGTCTCAAAAAGTTTTAAATAGATGAATGGAGAAAAAAGCAGGATATGAGCAAAAACTCAAATAATTAGGAAGTTTAATATGGTATAATACTATAAATACCACTTCAAGTCTGTTGTGAGTTGTGTTCCCCCCCTTCTTTGAGTTATTTATAGACATAACGTGAATATAGTCTTGACTAGATGTTTCATGTATATATTTTCAACCCGGACGAGTATTCAAGACATAAAAATGGCCACAATTCGAGAATTAATTTGGTTTACTACAAACCCATAACTCCCTTTACGCTTGTCTGCCAAATTCCCATTCACTCAAGCTTTCAAGGAAGCCTCTTGGCAGTTTTCTCCAACGGCAGGAGGCTTCAGTCGTACTCTCGCAGTACATGCCATCTGGAAGTAACCTTCCTTGGGTTGTGGAACATTTCGTTCCAGTGTTTCTGTTGCTCCGGTGTTGTTTTGGAGCCGAGAACAATCTGGCCTGTTTAGAAAACGAAACGGTTGTTCGAGGTGGTGTGAGGGCTGGTGAGAGTAAGGATGCTTCTAATGGTGATGGTGAAAATGATGATGGCCGTAACGAGGATGATGGTGGTGGTGTGAATTAATATAGCGGCAGATATGAGGACGATGATGGTGAGGTTGAGCATGGCATTGGGAGTTATGAAGAGGATGATGGAGGAAGTTGTGGTAGTCAATCAGGTACTAATTAATTGACAGGAAATACTATTTAAAAAATATATAATTGAAAAAAAAAAGATATAATAATAAAAATAATATTATATTTAAAGTTATAATAATAATAATAATAATAATAATAATAATAATAATAATAATAATAATAATAATAATAATAATAATAATAATAATTTTTTGTAATTATTTCATTATTTATATTATTACTATTATTATTATTATTTTATTTTATTTATTTTTTTTTCTATTATTTTGATTGTATTTATTTTATAATAATAATAATAATAATAATTTTTTTTTTTTTTTTTGTTTTTTGTTGTTGTTGTTTTTGTTTTAATTATTATTGTTTTTTTTCTCCATCATTATTTTTATTACAACGAATAGCAATGAGAACAATATGAAGAAAAAATAATGACAATTCTTACCTATAGCTTCGTCCCTTCCAAACCTATCATAGTCCATCACAGACACCTCCAAGCTGACGTGTCTGTGGTAGTATAGTAGCAGAAAGACAATGAATGTTAAGTTAAAACAAAACATAAGTCTGGAATCATCATTGGAATTTTTTAAGTTTAACCAAGTTTTTTTTTCAAAACTCAGCCAAGATTGTAACGTTTAATGAATAGCTATTGAAAATGCAATTAAGATCTTAACGTTGAGTACGATTTTATTCAAAGTTTTGAAATAAAAAGGGAAAAAGACATCAGGAAATCCAACGAAAGTCAAAAAGTCTAGAACCTGATCTTTTCGAGAGGAACGTCAAAGTCGAAGGTTTGGTTGAAGACTGGTTCGAGAGTGTTGTTCTTGACAGTGGTTTTGTGTTTTTGCTCCTTCTGGCCATCACACATGAGCCACACACTGACATAGGGATCTGTGGTGACCGTTTTAAGGTTATGATAAGTTGAAATCAAAAATGATTTTGATTATTTACTTCAATCTAATCCTATTAGATATAATCTTATCAAAAAACTTGTATAGCGATGCTTTAGTGGGGTTCCTTCTAGCTTCGTGAAAAATGAACTTTTGAAAAGCTTTTACAAGTTCAAATTTAAAAAATTGTTTTAGAGTTGATTATTTAATCTTATTGTGGGCTTTCAATCAGTTAATTGGAGTGAAGATTATTTTTAGACGGCAAGAGGTCATTAGAATTTAGTCGTTGGTTAGAAAATAAATTCATTATTTCGTGGCGGTGTTTATTTCTTTCAATAATTCAAAAAAAAGGCTTTAGCGGCTTCTTTTGGCGTTTTACAAATAAGAATCAACAGCGCTATATAAATGATTTGATTAGGTTAGATTATATTAAGATTTGATAATAACACTTATAAGATTATTTTATTATACGTAGACGACAGTTTTGAATAGTAGAATTAAAAAAAAATAATTTTATAGCAAAGTTTAAAAAAGGCAAGTCTCTCACCAGAGGTGCCATTGAGGTCGAGTGACCTGAGCTGGTTGGCTCTAACCACTGTGATTTTCAGAAGGGGACAGTCGTAAGACAACTCCAACAGCAGGTCTCCCAAGCGACCCTGGATGGAAAGGAGAGATGTGCCTCGAAGATAATATTTTGAAAATATATAATATATAATAAGAGATAACAAAAAAACATACAGAACAATAATTGAATATATGACTAGAAGGTCACAAGTGTTGGACCTGTTTTTCAAGGCATTCAAAACAGAACCTAGAAATACTTTCTACTCAAAAACATCAAAGCAATCACTTTTAATTAACTGAATTAGATTCCCAATTTGAAATTCCTATCCAATCCAGGTATTTGTACTTCTCTTTATCCCATCGACCACAGACGACAGCACTCATCAAAACTCACGATAGTTTTTCCATGGGAGTAGCTGAGATTTTTCCAGAGCTTTTGACCGTTCACCAGGTCGAACCTCGACATCGGGATGCGGAGTTCTCCAATGGGGTCATCCTTGGTGAACTTGTCGTAGTCTAGCACCTGCATGAAGAGAGTCATGTCTTGCACCTTCTGGTATGGATACTCTGCCAAGGACGGGGCAGTGAGGGGGGCTTAAGTGATGCGACGATTGTGGTGAGTTAGGGTTAGGTGATGTGACGATTGTGGTGAGTTAGGATTAGGAAGGTGTGATAATGAAAAAGAGTTGATATTGAAGTGCGTTACAAAATGGTTGATAGGTAAGCTCAATTGATAACTTTTTGTTGCTGTGATTTAAAGAGTTTTTTTTATCGAGAATACGTAACTCATGCTAGAAATTATTTTTATTAAACTATATTAGGGTTAGGATTAGGGTCAAGGTAAGGGTTATGATCAAAATCCAAGGTTAGTATTGTGGTTAGGATCAGCGTAACCTAATCTAATTAAATCATTTATATAGCGCTGATTCCACACTGTTCAAGAGCGCTCTGCTACAAACTGTTCAAACAATGAAATTTTAAGGGCTTTACGAAATGAAAGTAGATAAGTAATGGAGGTAAGATTGAGAGGAAGAGAGTTCCATAGAAGGAGCCCATTGTAGGAATGTGCAGATTTAGCATAAGTACTATTGAGAGGTATCCTAAAAAATGAGAATAAGCAGAGGATCTCAGTCCCTTACGAGGAGGCAACTTAAATAGGCCAGCTAAATAGTTAGGTGAGTGATTATTTCTTATTTTAAACATAAAAGTGCAGATTTTGAAAACTGATCCTTTTTAAGAGGCAACCAGTGTAGAGATAAAAGTAAAAGTTAGACGAGAGAAGTTATGAGTGTCAAAGACTAACTGGCAGCGTTATTAAAAGGTTTGGTGAAGGGGTGTAGCGTGGTCTCTGAGAGTCCATAGTATAACGAGTTACAATAACCAAAGCGGGACAAAATAAGCAAAGAAAGTAATAGTTTGAGGGCTGGACTGTCTAGGAAAAGTTTCAGTTGCTTGATACGGCAAAGATGAGCAAAATATCCTTAAGCTACAGATTTTATTTGTAGTATGAGAGAAAGTGTTGAGCCAAATGTGAAACCTAAACTATGAATGGTGGGAGAAGGGGCGGGTGAAAGGTTAGATGAAATATTAATTGAGGGAAGAGATTCAATAAGTCGAGAAGACTTGCTCGAGAAGAGTAAAGGTTAGGGTTAAACCTATCCAGCTATTCTATGATGAGGTAGGTACGTTTTGATGGCGAGGGATTGGCGAAGTAAAAGGTTGCTCACCTTCAAATTCAAACGTCTCGTTCCACTTGGGGTTGCAGTTTTTGTGCTTCACCTCAGTGCACAGAGTCGTTCCAGTCTCCGGCAGAAGATTGACCTTGACGTAAGGATCACTAGTGCCTCCAAGGTCCATGGCCAACAGGTTCTTGGCTTGCAAGATCTTCAAGACTAGAGTCTTGGTGTGGAAGTCGTAGTGGATGGAAAACTCCACCATTCCTTTTGATTGGAAGAAGTTTTGTCTTGAAACTTTGCAATCAACACTCTTGAATCTATACAGATCTCAGAATTTGAAGCTTTGAAATTTTAAATATTTAACTTTTCACAAAAATTTAAAATATAAAGTTTCCACGAATTCAAATTTCACAAATCTACCAGTTCCAACTTTCACAATTTTATAAATTTAATACAATAATTTTTTTTGGCGTTTTCCATCGTTAGCACAAGCACCCACCAATGGCGAGGCTCTGTTCGTTGACAGGATCATCTGTCTCGGTGGTGCTCACGCCCCTGAGGGCTTTCTGCTGCTCCTTCAGCAACTCCTTCTGCTGT
This sequence comes from Branchellion lobata, assembly GCA_947562095.1. Taxonomy (NCBI): domain Eukaryota; kingdom Metazoa; phylum Annelida; class Clitellata; order Hirudinida; family Piscicolidae; genus Branchellion; species Branchellion lobata. Next base: position 6,755,015 of record OX387254.1, on the reverse strand, counting down.
TCTATCACTTGCTGCTGCTGCTGCTGTAACTGCTGCTGTGAAAGTACCAGCTGTTCATTCTTCTGCACCAGCGGACTCACATTAGTGGGTTCATCCTTGTGCTAAAGTCATGGTTTGGTGAATTTGATTGGGTTCTATGGTTTGGTGCTGGGCTTAATGTACTGGATTTTTGCTATGGTTTTGTGCTATGGTTTTGTGCTATGGTTTTGTGCTATGGTTTTGTGCTATGGTTTTGTGCTATGGATTTGTGCTATGGTTTTGTGCTATGGTTTGGTTTAGTGATATGTTTTTGCGATGTGGTTTAGTGTGATGTGTTGTTTAGTCATTTAAAATCAAGATTTAGGGTCTTGATTTATGATTATCATTAATGGTTGTGCTTCTTGATCACAATTTAGATTTATAAATTTAAGTTGCGTCTTAGGAGTATGGATTAAGGTTGCGGTTTAGCATTGTGATTAAGGGTAAGCGCTACGATTTACGTTTTTTTTCAGAAAGAAAATATCCCGTAGTTTGGGACAAAAGTGGTCCTTAGTCGAGAATAGTGAGCACATGCGGAATTGATAAATGATTATGAAAAAGTAAAATCTCACAAAGAGAGGCCGACAACAATTACAAAGGCAAAAGTCTTGCGGGAACATGTTAAACTTGATGTAACTTCAAAGTATCTTCCTTTAAGCTACTTTTATTTCGTTTCTCTCAGTGTGTTTGTGGCAATCAATATCACGTTGAATACAATTTCTCTATATTGATCAGTTTAATTGCGGTATGCTTTTACATTCGTTTAATCACTGCAGAATCACTACAACTCCACCAAAGCACCACTACAAGGTCACCACAACTCCACCACAATCCCACCACAATTTCACTATTACAACATCACAACAGCACCATTACAACATCAAAACACCACTACAACACTATAACAGCACCACTACAACACTACTACAAAATCACTACAGAGCCACTACAACACTACATCATTTCGTTGCTTAGTAATACGCCTGCTAGTTTAAGCTTCGATTTTATGAGTTTCCTGTTTCGCGAAAACGTGTATGGCCATTTCTTTAATTTACTTTATTTAAACTATTTTTATCAACTATTTGAAACCTGAAGTCTTAGTTATTAGTTAAAAATAAATTAATTCATTTAAAAGTTATACTTTTTGCTGATTGCGAAGATTTTGAAAAGATATTGAAAAAAATGCCGAATCCGCCATTTTCTCGTTTGAAATACCGAGCTTGCAGTGAAATCTTCAACCAACGTCTACATAAATACCGTTTGCCAACACACTCAACAAAAAAATAAACAAGTGTTGAAAGTCATTGCACAGAATTGTGGTATTCAGACAGACTTACTCGTGAATTTGAGAAATGGCTGGGGAAGAAAAATTCATTGCAGTGGAATCGTCAACCAATCGGCTACAAGAATACAGTTTGCAAACTTGAAAAACAAGAAAGTGAGCGAGTGTTGGAAGCATTGCAAGGAATATGGGTATCCACAGGCTTCCTTGTGAATATGAAAATGGCTGAAGAGGAAAATAGAAGGAAAGAAGAAATAACTTGAAATAACTCTCTTATAGTTATGTTATGTGGTTTTAAGATATGATTCAATTCTCTAATTTTAAGAATCATTAATTTGATTTAATAGAAAATTCTGCTTTTGAATTTCTTAAAACCTTTCAACATTCCAGTTTTGGTGAATTTGATGAAACATTCTTCAATAGTCATTCAATATAAACTATGACTCAATTCTAAGGTTTTGAAATTCATGAATTTGATTCTAAAGTCAATTCTACGTTACTTGTGGGTTCTCGAAAGTTTATGCAAATGCATAGCTTTTTACATTGATTAATGGTTTCCGACCGCGCGAAATCGTGTATGGCCATTGCTTTCCATTACCTTTATTTAATTTATTTTAATTATTTTTATGAACTATTTAATAATTTATATTTTGTATATCAGTTATAAAATAGCTAATTTAGCTAAAAGCTCTAGTTTTTGCTGCTTACGAAGATTTTACTAAGATTTTTTAAAACGCCGAGGTATTTTGGAATTATTTTACTTTTTTGGATGAGATTACATACGTAGGCTAGTGTAGAGGCAGAAAGATATTTGAGAGCTAACAATGTAGTCTTGAAAACCATTCGTAATCGCACTGGAAGCAAACCTAATCTAATCATTTGTACAGCGCTGATTCCTACTGTTCAAAAGTGCTCATGAAGTTGAATAAAGCAACTTTTTGAAGAATGATGGAAGTAATGGTCGTGCTAATTAATATTTAAGACAACCCCAACAGCTTTGTTTATTATTTGCTCTAAACGTGTTTGTTCGTGTTGTGTTGTTCTACAACATAGTCGCGGTATTCCAACTTATTAATGACTAAACAGTGATGCTATGTCATTTGGGAGGATTGAACAGGTGAGAGATGGCATGGAGATGACAGCTAAAGGAGCAAATGATAGACGTTGTGTTGCTTAAATGATAGCTTATCAACAAGGGTGATATCTAATAACTAGAGTTTTATTGATATTGACGGAAGAGGTGCAAAAAATGAACATGTTATTTTATTTAATTATTTTTCAGGAAATATTCCCAATGAGGTAATTACGTTCTATTAGAGCCCAAATCAACATAGGGAAGAATGAAAACAGATTGGATAAAGCTAGGCATTTCTAAATGATCAAAAGTTCAAATAGCCAGATAACATTTCTTACTCACTGTTAACTAAGCTCACTGATCACTTGGATTTGAGCTCGCAACTCTCATTAGTTGTAGCAAGAGGATCGGAGTAAGCGATTCTCAATGTGTTTGAAAAGAAGACAATAACCTTTTAATCGAATTGTTTATTATTTCAACAAAAAAAAAAATTATTTTAAATGAACTTGAAGAAATCTTATATAATTACATCTATTTGACCGTGTGTTTGTAAAGACATAGTCTATCAGCTTGTTTCACCACAGTGGCCAGCATTTCTTTGTCCTGTGGAGCATATGGATTTATTGATAAACTAGTCATGAATAATAAAAAAACCATATAGGTTAACAAACAACTGACAATGATATTTAGTATCATTAAGGTATTAAAGTCATAATGGACTGGCGCCAGCTCATAATTCAACTTGATAATCTATTTTGAACTCTATGAAACTTTTGGAAATAATTAACTCAGAGCTATTGGTGCAATGATGGAAATGATTCCTTCCACGCCTGGTGGGACACTCACAAAATTGCAGAGTAGATGGTACGACACCAGTCCATACCTCTCAATCACATCAACCAGCCCCTCCTGCAGACTCACCTGCTTCGATTCCTTCCCCTGGGGGTGCATACAGGCACGAAATGTGTAATGAAATTAACAAGGTTAATTGATTGATTCAAGTAATTAAATAAATTATCTATAAAATTAACCACATATGTGATTTTTAAGTTAAATTTTTTTTTGTTTTTTTAAACTAAATGTATGAAAGTATTTAAGCAAGCATTTAATTGGTGGAAAGTTATATAAAGTTAAATGTAGTTGACATAAACACAATAGCAAGAGGTGTCACATCTTGGTGGATGAGTTGCTTGAGGTCTTGAACTTGAGTGAAGTACTCGATGTTGAAAGGCAGATCATCGTGCCGAATGAGATCACTCTTGCACAGAATGGCTAGATGAGGCAGCTCAATTCGAAGCATGGATAAGAGTGTGGTGGTGAGAAGAGAAATGTATGTGTTGGTGTCACTGATGTGGCTGGAATCAAGCAACAGAATTGATACAAGGTGTAACTTGAGGGTCTTTATTAAATGTTGAAATATTTCATTGACTGCATCATTGTGAGTGTAAAGTTCTATCTGATTGGATTGATGAGAAGCTTTTTGAAACCACAAAGTCCAAAAAATATATAAAATGATAACCTGTCCAGGGCAGTCAAAAATGAAATAGGAATTTTTAGGTTTTCCAGCCAGCTTTTCATGCAGCCAGTGAATGTTCTTTTTGAGGTGTTCCATACAGAAGATCATGGCTCCATTGGGACCTAAACCCTCATGCTCCATGACGTCTTCAACGTTTACCAGATCACATACATCCAAAGAACACTCGTAAATTAATTCTTCATTCCCTGGATCTAGATTTATCACTTCCACATCCCTGCCCAAATCTTTAGTTCGGATAAAAACAGTTTTATAATTTTAAAGAGTGGAATTTTTTTTAACGAATTAATATTTTTAGTTTTACCTCTGAGGTAGTCTTGTACGGCCTTGCAGTACGAAGATTTTCCACTACCTGGAGGGCCTACCACCACTTGACCATGCATCCTTTCAATGAGTAACCTTGTTTCCACAAAGTTCAACTGACTAACAATCCTTTCAATATTTTAGCTTGAATGAATTCTCCTAGTCTTTTTTAGTACAAGTTAATTTTTGAAGTAATGTAAAAAGTGAATTCAGCTCCAAATCAATTAAACAAGCTACAGACAGAATTTTTTATACTCTTGTCGCAATAAGAAATTCGAACTAAGAGGATAATTTTGAATTTATTTTTTTATACAATGCAAGGTGTCACTCCAGACAAACTGAAATGATGAACCCTCGAAATCCCAAATATGAAGCATAGTGTTAGGTTATTCAGCGACTCGAGATTATTTAAAAAGTAAATAGGCACAGATATGAATTTTAAATAAGCACGATTGAAATGATCGTTCATACTCAAAAAGAAAAAATAACAAATGGAATGGAAAATTTATAGAAAAAGAACTCGAATAAAACTTTATATTACTTTATAATCACAATTAATTCAGCAATCGTTGTATTTATAATTTTAAGAAAGTATTGAAAAAATTCAACCGAAATTAGCCCAAAAACACAAATAATTTATAAATAATAAATATATACAAAATTATTATCAATAAGAAACGTGTGATAAAGATTAGTTACATGGGTGGTTTGGCATTGAGACCTCATCATAAATAGAAATGAAAAAATAAATCGTGAAATGTTCTTGATTCCACTCAATCGTGAATCTATACATGGCAAAAGAAGATTCATGTGAAAACATTTCAGAAATGCCACAGCGTTTTTGCCATTGATCCGGTAGCCTACTATAACCTTTTCATACACCTATAACAGTCACGGTGAAAACACACGAACTCTTGAAAATCAATTTACTTTTCCTAAAGAAAATATCACAACATTCACAACCACACAGCAACACTAATAACCACACAACAACACTAAAACTCACAGGGCAACACAAACACCCATACAATCACAACTACCACGCACACTACATTATGATTCGTGGCTCAGGTACAGAAGCACTGATCTGTTTGTGGGGAAGCACGCAGCCGCCATTGAGATGCATCTCATCGTTCACCACCACATCTTCTCCCAACACAGACACATTCTCAAGTCTCGACTGCAAACAGTGATGGCAGGTGGTTAAAGAAACGAATTTTCAAATAATCGCTAACGACTACAAAAAGAACTTCAAAGCAAGCAGTAGATGTATAGTAGTCAAAAAACAAATAACCAAACTACCACTAAATTTTCAATCCACCGTAAGGGTAAGGGCGTAAATGCCAAAACGCCCGTAACCCTCAGCATAGCATTTATGATTGAGCTAAATACACTCTATAAAACACATCTCAATACATGGAAAAGAAAGAAAGAAAAAAAAAAGGAAAAAAAAGAAAAAAAAGAAAAAAAAAGAAAAAAAAGAAAAAAAAACAAAAAAAACAAAAAAAAGAAAAAAAAAAGAAAGTATGCCCCATTTACTCACCCATTTTCCAACTTGGCTCTTCCAGCCTATGATGGAGGAGTTGACCCAGGCATGCGACTTGACCACCGAGTCTGCCAGCAAGGTGCACCTCTTGAGACGCACGCCATCCTCGATCACCACTCGAGGACCCACCACCACGTTGGGTCCGATGCGACAGTCGCTGCCGATCTTCGCCGTGGGATCCTTTGGTGGCGGTGGTAGTGGTGTGTGTGTGTGAGAAAGAACGTGATAAAGAGGAGGAGGAAAAGGATGAAGAAGATGATAGTGAAGAAGGATGAAAGTCTGAGTTATATTTTTCAAAATTTATGAATAGACTATTGGAAAATAAATAAAAATAATTAATTAACAAATTAAAAAAATATTGAGTATTATTTTAGGAAATAAATTTAAAACTATTTTGAAATAATAAAAAAATAATTCATTTATAAAAAGATTAATTGAAAAAAATTGCGCCAAAGGGCCACTGAAGACTCGACAAGTGCACCCACCACTAGGACGTTGCCGATGACGCATGGATTGGCGAAGAGCTTGGAAGGATCGTGGTGTTTAAGGTGGTCAAGGTACAGACACATGCCAGTCAGGAAATCCTTCGGCTGACCCACATCCATCCAGAAGCCTGGAGTTGAGGGGTTGAAAAATGCAAATGATTAAAAATAATAAATGACAATATAAAACTAAAAATTTTAAAAATTGAAATATTAATAGAATTATAAATAAAAATACAATTTATTTGTGAAGCGCTAGAGCGAGCAACTGAGGTGTTACTGCTAATTCAGTTTATTTGGTTGGACTTGAAAAAAGTGGGTAGAAATGGGTGGTTGAGATTGGTGGGTGAAATGGATGGGTGAAATGGGTGAGTGAGATGGGTGGGTGAGATGGATGAGTGAGATGGATGGTGGGTAAGATGGATGGGGGGTGTCATAGCAAGCCACCTTTAAGCTCCATAGCAAAGAGGGTGAGGTCTGCTGCCATTTGTGGAAAGACTTCCTTTTCAATGGATGTTGGTCGCAGCTCTATTCTCTCAAGCATCTTTGGATTGAATATGTACATGCCTGTGGGAATGAGGGTGGGAACAAAGACAATGAATAATGAATCTAATTTGTAAAACATCAAGACAAGAAACTGAAGGGCAAGATGAATGAGGAAAAAGTGGGTGATATAAAATAAGATGAAAATGAAAATTAAGTTAGTTATGAAGCTTAACATAGGCGTCATGGTTGTTTGTCTAACAGATTGATAAAAATATATTTTTTCTTTTCTCAGTTATAACTTGAACATGATGATGAATAAAAACACGACACTATTATGTGTATTCATCACAAGGTGCTTATTTCTTAAATGTGAGTATTTCATAGCAGGAACCTGCATTGATTTTGTTTGAGACATACTCTTGAGGTTTTTCAACAAAGTTCTCAATACGACCTGTGTCGGCTCCATACACCACCACCCCATACTTTGAGGGCTCATCCACCTTGGTTACCTGCATGCAGAGAGACCAGGATTTTTGTATTCTTTGGAGGTTGTATTGTATGTTGAATAGCTTTAGTGTTTGGGGTCTGTTATTTTTAATCTTTTTGTATGGAATTGTTGTTGTTGTTGTTGTTGTTGTTGTTTTGGAATAATATTGTTTGGATGTTGTTGCTCAAACAAATTTGAGGTTCATCCACTCATTGTGCTCACATCTAGAAAAATACAATATTCAAACAAAGTAAGGAATATACCACTGCTACTAACGTTGCACAAAAGCAAACAAAAACTACAACTATTGTTTTGAGATTAAGGCTGGAGCTAAAAATACAAACATACATAAATAACCACAACAGCCCCAGTGAGACGACATAAACTGACCACAATGGTGCCTTCTCCACCATGATTCTGATGGAAAGTGAGCATATCCTTGAAGGGGAATTGGCAGATGACGTCACTGTTGAGTACAAAGAAGGGAGAGTCATCTGCAGTGAGAACCTCTCTTGCCAGGGCCAGTGGACCAGCTGTGAATGTTTAAGTGGCATGTTTGAGAAGTCTGCTTGATGCTTCATGTGGAATCAACTTTCAAACAAACAAGTTAAACCACAAACCTGTGCCTAAAGGAGTTTTTTCGTGTGAGATCGTAATGTTGATTCCCAGCTGTTAAAAAATTGAGTAATTTTTAAATCAATGTTCCCATAGAAACATTTATTTTATAATTTGGTGCGTTGAGATTTTAATAAGTGAAAACTTAAAACTTAAATAGGATATTCACCCTTTTTTCTTCAACTTTGAGTTCTTGAATGAGCATTTCAGCATTATAACTCACTGCTAGAACTATGTGCTTTACACCGGCCTTCAAAATGTCAATTAATTTTTCATAAGCACAGAAAAATACTTTTTCATATATAACTGTTGAAAATTATATATGAGAACATTAAATTATATTTTTGATTGAAAATTTAAATGTTGAAATTTAAAAATGTGATTATTAAAAGTAAATTACATCAACAAGAGCCTCGATCTGATGGAGCAGCATTGGTTTGTTGGCAAATTCGATAAGAGGCTTGGGTCTGGTCAGAGTAAGAGGTCTAAGACGAGTTCCATACCCACCTACTAGAATCAAGGCTTTCATATTTACTGGGGTTTAAAAAGTTGAATAGCTTGAATGATATATAATGAATACTCAATTTTATTTTCTAAATGGTTGTTATAAAAAAAACTATTTAAACGCTTGTAAATGACACAAAATTGAAAAAAATTAAGCTAGGAACAACAAGCCGGTCTCTTATAAACATTGCCACGACACTACTCGAAAGTTTTAATATTTAGAAAAAATATCAACTTTAAGCTAGTAAAAATTATTTTTTTTAATTTAAAACATAAATAGAGTTTTTATTTTTTTATTTTTCAAAATGTTGAATAAGTATTTATGTTGCCATTTCTACAATGGCGCATACCTTCTAAACTTTGGATGTTTCATATAAATACTTGTTGAATTAGGAAATTTGGACTTTTTTCATTTTTTTCAATTTCTCAATAATTGATTCAGATATGATTTGAGTTTTTATATTTCACCCTAATGATTCGGCGCAAATGGCTTTTGCTCAGGTTTACTTTACTTAGTGTTTACATTAACTGAAACCTTAAAAAATCTAATATTCATTTTTTTTCTATAAATTATGAAATGGCTGTAGTTTTGTTGTTTAACAAAATGTTAATTGCAAAAGATTATACTTACATGGTCTAACAACAGTCCAATTAGAAAATTACACGGGAATTATCATAGAAAAGATTGTATAAGATTGTAGAAAATAAATCTGAATCATCGAAAAATAAAATCAATTTTAGCTAAAACATTTTCAGTCAAAAATTGACCCAGAGAAGATTTTTACGAGGCAGCAGAAGATCGGTAAAGGCTCTTTCGGGGAGGTTTACAAGGGAATAGACAAGAGAAGTCAACAAACTATAGCTATCAAAATCATCGACTTGGAAGAGGCAGAGGATGAAATAGATGACATTCAGCAAGAGATCATGGTTCTTTCACAGTGCTCCAGTCCCCACATCACTGAATACCATGGCTCATTCCTCAAGGTTGGAGGGTGGCCAATAAACACGTCTTGCTCATATTTCTGAATTTGTAATATTTCGAAATTAATTCAAATTTAATCATTAAAAATAATTTGGTTTATTAACAGCAATACATTCAAGTACTTCTTTCATTTAAAACAGCAACAAAGAAAATGTAATTTTTATTTGAGTGGCCTCGAAACTCTACGGGGTTAATGCCACTATAATAATATTCGTTTTTGTATTGTATTGTATTGTATTGCTTATAATCAGTTGAATTAATTATGCAAAAACGATACAACTCAGGGCTATAAATAGATTTGATTCACATCTATTGTCAATAAATTTTTTTTTCCATAAAGTTCCCCATCAAGTGATTTTTAACCCTTCATAAGAATTTCTTTATGATTTATTCCTCATTCATCAGTATAGTTTTCAGGAAAGCAAATTTTCATTTTTTTAATATTTCTGTTTGTTTGAAAATGTTGCTAAAAAAAACTTTCAAAATCAAACAATTGTACATGTTTTTAATTCACTTCAACACTGACCTTTTTGCTCATTAAACTACAAACTACCAAGGATACCTCAACCATAGCCAAACCTCTTCTTCATCAACTTCACCACAATCAGTCTATTTTCAACAATACCACTATGGGCAACTTGCCAACCACACGATGAATAACCTCACTCCACCACACCCATCTTCTCATTCCACCATGAACAGCCCTCTTCTCGCCTTCACCATAAGCGACCTTCCTCCTTCTTTTTCACAACATTCATCTTCTGCCTCCACCACCAACCTTCATCCTTTACCACAAACAACCTACCCCCCACAACTACTCTACTCTTTCCAGGAACAACCTTCTCTCTCCCCTCCAATGAACAACCTACCCAACCTTTTCACTACAGGACACCAAGTTATGGATCATAATGGAGTACCTGGGAGGTGGTTCAGCACTGGACCTGATGAAGGCGGGGGTGTTTGAGGAGCTGTACATCAGCATCATCTTGCGCGAGGTCCTCAAGGGACTCGACTACCTGCACTCCGAGGGGAAGCTCCATCGGGATGTCAAGGGTGGGTGGAAGGGTGGTTGTGAGTGAGGGGAGGGTGGTTTCAGTGGCAGGTGGTTGTAATGAGGAGGCCTTGAGGTCATATTTTGTTTGAGTAAAAAGGCAGTGTATGAGTGCAAGGTTTCAAGAGGATACCATCGTTATTGTTCATTTGAGTGAAATGGAGTAGAGAGAAGTTTCGGCGGTAGATCTATAAAATTTGAAATTCAGAACTGCAGGGTGAGGTTTTAAGGAAGGATTTATCAAATTTTATTAATTTTTAAAATTTTATAATTTTTCTTAAAAGAAGGCAGTTATGGATAGAAGGCCTCAGTGAGGAATTGATTAGATTCTATTTGAGTTGAAAGGAGGGTGTGTAAAAAAGGTTTTGGTGAGGAATTCATTGAATGTGGTGTGGTGTGTTGTGGTATGTGTTGTTTTCATCTGATGACTTCAAATTGTCTTCTTATATGTGGTTCTCTTTGTTCGCATTTCATTGTTAAAAATAACCTAAGCTTGGAGTTTTATTAAACATAAATATTGTCGCTGTGTCATTGTCTGTACTACACTTGTAGCTTATGACATGTCCTACACCATCCAACCCCACTGCATCATCCAACACCACTGATACTATTCTCCACCATTCATCACCATTCTCCACCATTTTCCACCATTCTCCACCATTCATCACCATTCATCACCATTCTCCACCATTTATCACCATTCATCACCATTCTCCAGCATTCATCACCATTCTCCAGCATTCATCACCATTCTCCACCATTCATCACCATTCATCATCATTTTCCACCATTCATCACCATTCAACACCAACACAGCGGCCAATATTCTGTTGTCGGAGAAGGGAGAAGTCAAGATGGCAGACTTTGGAGTGGCTGGTTGGTGGTGCTTGCTTGCTACAATCCCTCCTTGCATAATAATAAGAATATATTAGAATAATATTATTATTTTTTTTGTTTGAATAATAATAATAATAAAAATAATAATAATTAGTTTCTTTTCTTTTGTTGATCACCAGACAATTATACTTTATTACTGCTCAACAATGCAATCCTAATGATACTAGTTGGTATTTCATTAGTATTCATGCACTGTTATCTCTTGAGTATTCTCAAGTATTTTATTTTCAACATATTAGTATGTTACTATTTAAGATTATTGTTTAGTTAATAAATAAATTTAAATATATATATATATATATATATATATATATAATGTTGGAAAGTTGTATTTGTTTTAGATCTAATGAGTTTTTAAAAAAACATACACACTTATTTAAAAAAAAATATGATGATTCCTTTGGTTTTTATTAACGTGTTGTCAACCGTCATTATTTAAATGAGGGCGTCTAGCTTTCTTGCTTTGACAATTTAACAATGGGATCTGTTATAATCATTAGTATTATATATATATATATATATATATTAGTATTTATATTAAATCATTAGTATTATTTCCTTATTATACTTTTTTAAATTGATAATAATGTTATTTTTATTGGTGTGATTAATAATGGGGGCCAATATCGTCATCTTTGTTTTTACTTGTTTTTGTTATTATTATTTGTTATTTTTATTTTTTATTTTTATTGCTAGTATTATTATTATTATTATTATTATTATTATTATTATTATTATTATTATTATTATTATTATTATTATTAATCATCATCATCATCGTCATCATCCTCCTCTTCCTCCTCTTCCTCCTCATTGACAGGTCAGTTGACTAGCACACTGAACAAGAAGAGCACCTTCGTGGGCACGCCCTTCTGGATGGCTCCTGAGGTTATCAAGCAGACCCCCTATGACTGCAAGGTGGTGGTGGTGGTTGTGGTGGTGGTTGTGGTGGTAGTAGTGGTTGAGGTGGTTGTGGTGGTTGTGGTGGTTGTGGTAGTAGTGGCCAAGGCTGTTGTAGTAGTGGTGGCTATGGCTGTGGTTGTTGCGGTGGTTTTTGAGGTTGTGGATGTTGTGGTGGTGGATTGGTTACGGTAGTTTTGGTGTGGTTGTAGTAATTTTGGTGGTCTGGTTGTTGTGGGAGTTTTTGTGGTGGCGTTGGTTTTGTGGTGGTGGATTAGTTGATGATGGTGGTTATGGTGATGGATTGTGTCCTCAAAACTATACGGGGTTAATGCCACTATAATAATTTTCGTATTTGTATGTATTGTATAGTATGTATGTATTTTGTGAATAGTTGCTGTGGAGCGGTGTTGGTGGTTGCTTTCGTAGTTGTCAATCAAAATATGAATGAAAAAAAGTTATTTCAATTTTTTGCTATGTAACATTCCTATTGTCTGAATCGCTTCGATTCACAAAATAAAAATACTATGAAATGACTATCGAATGAAAAACAATCAGCGCTAAATATTCAATGAAAACACACACACACACAAACACACACACACACACACACACACACACACACACACACACACACACACACAGACACACACACATACACATACATACATACATACATACATACATACATACATACATACACACACACCGACAAAATAAAACATCAGGCGGACATATGGAGTCTGGGCATCACGGCCATAGAGCTGGCGCAAGGAGAGCCCCCTTACTCGGATCAGCACCCCATGAAGGTGCTCTTCCTCATCCCGAAGGACCAGTCGCCCCAGCTGCCCAACTCCTTCAGCAAGGCCTTCCGAGACTTCGTCGAGTGCTGCCTCAACAAGAACCCCGAAAATGTGGGTGGAAAGTTTATGGGTGGTTGATGGGTGGGTGGCTGATTGGAGGGCAGGTGGAAAATTGATGATGGAGGTGATGGTTCCTTTTATCTCTTCTTTCCTACTTTTCCTTTTCTTCCCTCCTCTTTCTCTCCTTCCTCTTTCTCTCCCTCCTCCATCTCCACCCATCTCCATCCCACCTTTCTTCCACAGAGACCCACGGCGCGAGAGTTGCTGAAGCACAAGTTCATCAGCAAGAGCAAGAAGGCCTCTTTCCTGGTCGACCTGATCGACAGGCATCGGGCGTGGCAGGTGAAGAACGATGATCTGGGCGAACTCGACGACGACCTTGTGGAGGACAAGGCCTCCAGCGCCACCGAGGATGCCGATGATGCCTCACAGTTCCGCAACATGACCTTGTCAGTTCTTTGCTTGTTATTCTTTGTCTGGTAGTTTTTTTTGTTGGTTTGTTTTTTGTTTTTTTTTTTTGCTGTTTTTTCTTTTTTGTTTTTTTTCGTTTTTCTTTTTTTTCTGTTAGCCGTTTTTTGTTTTTCACTTTATTTGCTCTTATTTGTTTTGAGTTGTGTTGTTTGAGGTATTTTGTTTGTGAATTGTTTTTTGTTTGTGTGTTATTCAATTTTTTGTTTTGTTTCTCCAAGAGCTTTTATGATTTTATAAACATTATCAACCAAGACAAAAACACACCAACGTTAGCGAACAATGCCAATAGCAACCTTGACATTAACATTATCAACAACAATATCAACAGAAATAATATTTAAAATAGTATTCATTACATCGAAAATATCAAAAACAACACAGGAAGGACAAATCAGATGGGTGGTTGTGGAACACAGTAAAACTGAAACCATTCTCCAACGGTGGCGCGTCTAATGATGATGATGAAGACGACGAGGAGGAGGAGTGGGAGAAAGAAGATAAGAATGGAACAGATCGTGTTGCTGATAATAATACAGACTCGGCTGATGCTGATGAATCTTCGGTAACCAAAGATATAATATTCATTTTCTTTGTTGATTATCCGTTTCCAATTATTTATATAACTCAATCGAATACTTTTTTTTATTCTTTGATTTTTTAATAATAATTTTTTTTTCGATAAATACAATTAATAAAGTCAATTGATTGAATAATTTCCACCAAAGAACATCTCATTCCAACCACAGGACTCTGCACTTCCCATCCTGCCGCCTCCCATCCAATTCTCTTCACCGCTTCCTTCTCCCGTAAACTTTACGCTTGACCTGTTTTTTTATTGGTACTTTTAAATCTAATTTCCAAAGCGCCCCAAGGTTGCATCTTTCATTCGAAGTTTACTTTTGATCATTGACAACCTATCCTTCATTCTCACGTAGGAACCAGTTGAAAGTGACCTTAAACGTTCCAGCATATTCGACATCCTTCAAGAGGTGCCATTTCAGTAGATATATTTCATTCGATAGATGACGCATATATTTCTATCTTCATGATCATCATTATCATTTCCATCATCGCTATCATCATCATTATCATCATCATCAACATCATCATCATTATCATCATCATCATCATCATCATCATCATCATCATCATCATCATCATCATCATCATCATCATCATCATGCGCTGACGCCCATTCAACACCGCAGATGCAGAGTTTCCATACAACATCATCATTTCCACCGGCTCTTCCACCTTCGTCATCTTCCTCACCATCCACACATCGTCTCACACCACCACCCCCTCCACCACCCTTGTCATCCACCAGATCACCATCATCATCATCATCAACACCATCATCAACATCTTCATCATCAGCACCATCATCAACACCTCCACTACCACCATCTCCCTTCTCACCCAATCCTTCCCCAAAGTCTTCCATTTCAACTCCGCCTCTCCCGCCTCCTCCGCTATCCTCTTCCTCATCACCATCCTCTTCCTTCTCTTCTCCATCTCCACTGCACCCGTCGTCACTTATGGCGACCCAACTGCAAAGCTTGAACATCAATGGTGACCTTTTGGACTCCTTCCTTGTGAGTCTCTTGTCCTCCTTCCTCGACGACCGACGTTTCACTCCCGCCCTCAAGCAACAAGCCATCGACCGATTACTCAATCAGGAAACGCCCAATAAATAATTGAATTAATTACTGGAGAGATTACTGAGTAATAGAAATAATTAGTTACTATTTCTATTAATTAAAACTATTTATTTTGTCTATTAATAAATATGTCCATTCAAGAAATTTCTAAATAATTTGAAAAAAATAAATAAATAATTGAAGAAATGTATAAATAAGTAGATGAATAAATAAAGGACTAAACGCCTGTATAGATAAATAAATAAATAAATGAAAAATAAAAATAAATACATACACAAGTAAATTATCCGCCATGATGAATTAATTGAAACATAATCAATAACACCACAAATAAATATCAAACACTCAGCGCATATATAAACAATTTACGCTTTGTCAGGCATTAGTGTCACTCTCTGCCCTCCCTTGGCGCTTACTTGCATTTTGGCGTGATGACCAAAAGTGAACTGCAAGATCACCAATTAATTTTAATTAAGTACTTTTTGATTACTCATCATTCTTTATTAGCAATACTTATTATTGTTCATTTTTCCAATAAATTCATAAAATTTAAACTATTTCAAAAGTTGCTCTTTCAATTTCAAATTTCAAATTGATTTATAGCTTTTATTGTTATCATAATTTATTCGAACGCCGATCTCACTCGCTTCTAGGCAGTGTTCCGAAGGGACGTGTTCTGTGGAATTGAAGTGTCAGTATTCGTGGTGTGCACGTGTTTCCATGCTTCCATTGGTTTGCGCATCTTTCCAACCCTTTTGACCATTTATTTCTAGTTGTGCGCTAGAATATCACGAACTCTTCTCCATCGATATTATCTATTTCAAAAGTAACGCATACGTACACGGGCACACACACACACACACACACACACACACACACACACACACACACACACACACACACACACACACACACACACACACACACATCAATGTATTCGCTATTGAAGGCATAATTTATCATTTTGTATCTCTGTCTTTTCCTACGTTGCTTCTTATTCTCTCTACATCTACCTTACTTTCGAATATTCTTTCTCCCACTTCTTTTTTCCAAAATTCCCCGCTCCCTTCCGTCTTCTCCTCTTTCCCTCAAAGTCTCCCGCCGTTCTTACTTGTGCAAAACACAGTTCCAATGACATCTTTGCTATGGTGAGGAACTGGAGTATGTATTAAACACATCAAGTACACCTTTCCATGCACATACACACACACACACACACACACACACACACACACACACACAAAGACACATACGTACACACACACACACACACACACACACACACACACACACACACACACACACACACACACACACACACACACACACACACACACACACACACACACACACACACACACACACACACACACACACACACACACACACACACACACACACACACACACACACACACACACACACACACACACACACACACACACACACACACACACACACACACACACACACACACACACACACACACACACACACACACACACACACACACACACACACACACACACACACACACACACACACACACACACACACACACACACACACACACACACACACACACACACACACACACACACACACACACACACACACACACACACACACACACACACACACACACACACACACACACACACACACACACACACACACACACACACACACACACACACACACACACACACACACACACACACACACACACACACACACACACACACACACACACACACACACACACACACACACACACATACTTACACACACGTGCAGAAGGGAAAACAATATCGATGCCATTCAGCTGGTACTCTTGATACTTTTGTAGCGTGTAATTTTTAGATCTTTCAATAGACTTCTTGGGTATTGGAGGGCGTTTCATAGCCTGGTGGCCAATGCATGGCACTTTTAGGTGCAATAGGGGTGCTGGCGACTCTCGTCACGTTCTTTCTCGGCAAATTTTCATTGCTTGATTGATTGGCTAGTTGGTTAGTTGGTTGATTGGCTAGTTGGTTAGTTGGTTGATTGGCTGTTTAGTTGGTTGATTGGTTGATTAGCTAGTTGGTTAGTTGGTTGATTGGCTGTTTAGTTGGTTGATTGGCTAGTTATTTGATTGATTGGTTGATTGACTGGTTAGTTGGTTGATTGGTTGATTGGCTGGTTAGTTGGTTGATTGGTTGATTGACTGGTTAGTAGGTTGATTGGTTGATTGGCTGGTTAGTTGGTTAGTTGGTTGATTGGCTGGTTAGTTGGTTAGTTGGTTGATTGGCTGGTTAGTTGGTTGATTGGTTGATTGGCTGGTTAGTTGGTTGATTGTTTAATTGGTTGATTGGTTGGTTGGTAGGCTGGTTGAATAGCTGGTTAGTTGGTCGGTTGATTAGCTGGTTGGTTGGTTGATTGATTAGCTGGATGGTTGGTTGGTTGGTAAGTTGGCTAGTTGGTTAGTTGGTTGGTTGGTTTTATGTTAGGTTGGCTAGTTGGTTGGTTGGTTGGTTTGTTGGGTGACTTGCTGGTTGGCTGGTTAGTTGGTTGACTGGCTAAATGGCTGGTTGCTTGATAAGTTGATCCAAGTACAATTTGATTATTTGTTTGTTTTTTTTTGGATTTTCAGTATTCTCCGTGACTGGCCTTTGAAATGCCTGTAAATACAATGGTGCGTGTTATTATTGCCTTCGTGTCGGCTCAACACCATTTGCACGCACCTCTGAGTGATTGTACCTACTTCACGACACCGTCACCCTATTCCACTTACACTAATTCAATACGTACATCTATTCGTGAATAATTAATCGACTCTCAATAAGACGGAATCATTATAAAACTGCTAATGAGTAATTATTTTTAAATAATTAACAAAATGTTGGAATATCAATAAATTATTTTATAAATTAAAAGGAATAACTCAGACATTTTTATTGTTTAAATATCAATAAATGGAAATTAATATTCTTTCAGGATAAATGAAAGTTATTAATTATACCGAGTGCATATACACACATATTCATAATTAAATTCTCCAGCGCTTTGAGCTGCCCTTGAATCGAGCCTCTGGTGTTGTGAGTGTGTGTTTTTGTAGCGCATTATTTTAAAATGTCACTCACTCAGTGACTGCCACTTGTTACACAATAAATCACTTCTTGCTTCGACCACTCTTCTTGTGTGTTTCTATATCAATCCTTCAAACGTTGGAGTTTTTCATCAAAGGTTTATTTTCAGTTTTTCTTACAGACCAACCTTTTCACCTCCAATGAGTCAAGCTCTTCTGTTGGCTGTGAATTTTTATTGATTAAATAGAGAGGAATACCCCTGGATTGTTTTAATTATTATTTCGATTGCTTTTTTCATTCGCCATCTCCAGCCTCTTCACTCAATCACCCTCAATCCATTTCAAATTTTACCACCTTCTTAATTCATTCAATGCTTTTTACCACATCATCCATCTTCCCTTCCTCTTTTCCTCGATCCACTCTGAGCATTTATAAGTTTGCGCTCGACGTGTCAGACAATCTTCATTCTAAATCTGCCTCTCCTCTTCTCTTATATTTCAGTTCGTCTTACTATCCATCATTCTCGATTATCCACAAAATTATTTCTTAATCTCAACCCATGGTTGCAAAATTTAATTTTCAAAGTCTGGTGCTCTAACTAAATTCACGCATTGTTAGCTTTATTCCGCTACAACACCATAGGTTATTATACCTTTTTTGAATTTGTGTTCCAATTAATCTTGTTTAGCTTCTTCCTCCATCTCAATCATGCTTCTTTCGACTCCACCGCACCAATAAATATCGTCTCTATCGAGGCTGAAAATATTTATTTTTGCAAGAAATGTTCCTAAAACGAATTCAAGTGCTGAAGGGTGGATTATACAAATTAAAATTTGTTTTTTTTTTCAAATTGCTGTAACAATAAAGAATTAATAACTTCGGAAAGCTAATAAAAAGTTCTTAGACGTCTTTTTCATGCAATTCTTTTTCATACGTTTCAACAAAATTGTTTTCTATGCTGATTATTCAAACGAAATAATGCTGAAGAATGGCTTTCACCTAAGGTATGGTTGATTTACATCCTAATCAGACAATATAAAACTTCACATTAAGATGCTCACATTTGTCAACAAAAAAATTTCAAAAAACGAACAATAAAAACCGCCGTATGACTTGTCCGTGTGCAAACACATACAATCAAACACTGATTCTCTTTCCACTTCTTCCGTCTTCTTAATTCACTGTCTCAAAATTAGAATTTTGGCGTCTCATTTTTCCACTTTACACCTATTTACAATTTCAGCATTTATTTGCTAGCGAATTATATATTTTTAAATTCATTTATTTTTGATTCGTCCAAATGAAGCCACTGTGCGAGCCAGCGGAAGTCGCGAATGTCAAAAAGAGGTGAGTTCGGGTGATTATTTCGGCATTAATTGCTAACAAATATTTGCGCACTAATTGTGTTTTTATTTCCATCAAACACATCGTAACTCCAGACCATAAAATGTTATTGTTTTCTTGAATTTTTGACCACACACATTAAAAATCAAATCATATTTTTAATGAACCTTTTTAAACTCTATGAACAAGAATAAAGTTGAAGTTAAAAATGAAAAGTTGAAATTTTTTTTTTGCAAACATTTTACTTTATTATACTTTTGAATACAACAAAAATTTTGCAAAGGATTAAGAATTTCAAACTTTTGTTTCGGCCAAACTCATCTTCAAAGGTTTGAAACTTTTTGTTTTTGGTTCATGAAATTTTCTAAAATTCTCTTTGTAATTGACACTGGTGTTTTTGATGTTGTTGCTATAGTGACCATAATCTCTGTTCAAGTCAAAATTATGTTTTGTGAATTTCAAAATTTTTCTTGTTTCGTTTTTATTATCTTCTTGATCGGAACCAACAACAATCAGGTTTTCATTTGCTTCTTCATTACTCAATTTTTGCAGCCTCTTAGACTGGATGACCTCGTGTTGACTTGTGCAATTCATGGCCACATCATGGAAAACCACTCCGTCGAAGTCATCACCTCTTGCAGTGGCAATCCCAGCGTTATTACCCTTGCCTCTTTCGCCAGCAGAAACGAGCAGAGAAGAAAATACTGAGCGCGTGAATACGTTATGTTTGGTGTGGTGGGTGGATGGAGGTGGCTTGAGCTTTGAGGTGAGGAGGGTCAGTATGTGGTGACATATCACGCCGAACGACACGATGACGCTGATGAGGAGGAAGACGACGATGATGTTTGAGACGTCACAGTGAAGAATGAGGAAGAAAAAGCAGGTCCACCAGACGTTTTCTTCATTCAAGGACCACAGCGGTTGATCGGCACGAAGGCTGTCTGAGTGGGAAGATGCAAGTTGTTTCAACAAATTTCAATTTCTACAACAAAAAGATTTACTTATGATCACAACGAAATAAATCTTGAATAAAAGGCTCCCAATCTTCAACTCATCGAAAATTGGTGACTACTTGTTTGGCCTCCATGTAAAAATAGAACCGGCTAATCTAGAAGATTTATAGCATTTGTAAAAAACAATATACATTCTCCAAGTTGCAAGACAAAGCACAGTTCGAGAATGTTCCTTTGTCAGGTTTGTTTTTTCTTCTATAGGTTTTGTGAACCCCGCTTAATTGCGCCGAAATTCAATATTTTTGGTGAATTAATTTCCAATCGGTCTTTTTGACTGTTTTTTTTAAATAGATATTTCAAAAATATACAACTAAACAAAGTTTGTGCCATAAATTTGTGTCCCTTATGGCTCACAATGCATGTAAACTGTTCTCTGGAGGATTAATTGTGTTTGAAAACCTTTGAATGGCTTCTTTCATGCTCAAAAGTCACCCAATTTATTACGACCTTTGTAATCCTCGTATGATCACACTTTTCATCTTCATTAATTTGTAATTGACGCTTTCAATGGTGGGCATTTCAAATGGTATTGCAAAAGTAAAGTTTCAATTGTAAAAAGTATTGAAAAATGCACCAGTTATAACGCTAAAATCACAAAAAAAATAATGTCACCAGCTTCTTTTGTAGCTTCCATGAAAACCTTTTTGATGGCCGCCTCTGCGCAAAACAAGTCATTTTCTGTTTTTGTTTCATCGCTTTTCTTTTTTTCGTCGCTCTTTTTTCTTTTTTTCTTTTCTTCTTCGTTATCTTCTCCTCCAATCACTTGTTAACGGGTTTTATGGAAATAATAAAAATCCCATTATAGTATAAGAAAATTAATTTTTGAATCATTCTTCTGATACATATAGAAATTCAAAGATTGATGAATTGTTTGGAACTGTTGACACTTCCCAAATTTATTTTTAGAATTATCGATAAGAAGTAATTTCCTAGGTTAGATCATATTGACGAAAAATTCTAACGTGAGTTTAGCGTCTGCATCAGTGCATACCACTCCACAATGTCATCGTTGAGGTCATTTTGAAAAATTTGAAAAAAAAAATTTTCTGCCATAAAAATGTTTTGGTTGATGATATTTGTGTTGTAAAAGCTTTGGACAAGAGCTGGTTGAGAGTGATGGAGGACAGGGGGGGACAGCGATGGCTGGAGGAGGTCCGAAAAGCATGGATAGTTGAAATATTTGTTGTCAATGTTTCTCTCATTATCGCTTAAATGATTGAAGAGGAATTGATGATGGTGGTGAAGGTGGCGATGGTGGTGGTGTTGGGGATATTTTGGTCTATGTCTTGAATTGAAATGGTGAGAATAGGTATGGTTGAGATAATGGTGGTTCGGATGGGAGTTGAAGTGGTAAAGCATCTTCAAGCGTTCCTGAAGGTTTGACTTGAAGAGGTTTGCTGGAGTCTTGGTGCAAATCAGCAAAATGAAGCAAATGAGGCAGGCAGTCTGGAACACGAGGTAGAGAGAAGAGACGTTTGTGTAGAAAGACAGACAGGTGGAAGGCTGGAGGGAGTTGTGCAAGGCAAAGTTGGAGGTGCAGCACGCCACACGAAACTCTGCGCTCTTTGTTTTTGCGTGGTCGTCATTGTTGTCGGCTTGTAAAGGCCTTGCGTGAGAAGAAGCTTCAAAATACCAGCCGTTACTGCTTGATTTGTCTAGCCTTATTTGGAGAGGCTTCGAGGGGCTGGTGAGAGAATGCGCAGCGGTGGCTTTCTTGAGGGACTCTCTGCTCGGAACGTGCAGCGTCGTGTGCAGCTTTGAAATGCGATAGAGCGCAAGCAATACATCCATCATCAGCAACACAACTTTCAAAATTGGCCACTTGTAATTCAACTCGTCAAACAAAAAAATATCCATTCGAGCCTTTTCTGCCTTCAAGCCGTCTTCCCAGTCTTTATGAGATTCCTCCGCACGCGTCTCCACGCTACGAAAAAACACCACCGAAGGAATTTTGTGAACGTTATTCAAATATTTCTGTCTGAAGTTTCTCGCTAGGTCCTCAAGGAGGCTGTTGATAGTTGGTACATTAAGAAAGATTTTCGACGTCTGGTCCCATACGCTGCGGAGGAATGTTTCATCATAAGACGTCAAGTTGTAAAGAATAAGTTTTTTTGCTTTTAAAATATTGAAAAAAATTAGACGATGCTTTTCAGGCGTTTAAATTTGATCTTTTCCATTGACCCGTAAATAACACAACATTGTCATTGGCAGAGACGAATGTTTTTTCGAATTGAATTTTTAGAATAATTAATTGAACGCGCTGATTTGAACACACCTCGAAAGCGTTTCCAGCTGCGAACAGAGTATCTCATGCGTTTGGAAGCGATTCATTGTGGAGTAGATATGTTCAAGGTGGGTGTCCTTGTTTGAAGCTCTGGCACCGTAGAATGGTATCCAGCTGTTGGCGAGATTGTGGAAGAGATCAGCAGTGGTGGATGCTACGTTGTTTTGGAAAGTTTTGTAGTTGTTGAGATAGTTGTCAAACTGGTGTTTCAGAGCAAGTAGTTGGGAAGTTTGAAAGCTTAGGCTCGAATATAAACGTCTCTGTAGTTGTGAACGAGCGCTGTCTAGAGATTTGGAACTGTTGTTCTGGTCGATTTGACATTGGATTTTTTTTTTTGAATTTTCAGCTGCATAGGTTTTTGCTTTTTTAGCACCACACCTTCCCACCTTCACCGTGTGATAAATTGAGCGATCAAGATCTTCTACTTTTCCACCAAATCCTAAAATGTTGGCTATGATGGAATGTCGGATCGTAAATATCGCCCTGTGCATCTGCTTACTTGATTCGTCCAACCAGCTGAGCCCATTCTCCCCCAGTCCATTCGTCATGCCACCTTTCTTGCCACCTTTCTCGAACCTCTTGTCATCTTCCCCATCACTTCTTCCATCATCATCGCCATCTTCACCACCACCAGAATAACCAAAACCATAAGTAGCGCTATCACCACAATTTCCAGATGCTTTCGAAAATTTCACTAAAGACACATTTTCATCACTTAAACCATCGTTCACCTTCCTCGGCATGGTATCCCAGGGATTTCTTTGTGATTTGGAAATTACTTCGTTGAAATTCTTCGACAGATGGCTCCCTTCATTAGTACTTCCCAACGCATCTACTTGCCTCCCAATAAGATGGTGAGGACTAATCTCTTGGCGATCGCGTTTAGTTACGAGGACATCATGCGAGCAGAATATTTTCAGGAACAAAAGACTTGTTGACACTGTCACGAGGACTCCCAGGGATAAGGAATAAATGAGATAAGAAAGGACCAATGCCAAGCGCTTTTTGTCACTATAAGTCGTCTGCAAACTCAACCTTACGTGCGCGCAAACGCACTTTTTGGACTGCCCTGCACGAAAAATTCGGCATTGTTTGGTATTGTAACGGCAACAAAATAAATTATTCAGAATCAATGCTGAATAGATCAGCGCCACAACAAGAGCCGCAACCACCAACGACAAAACAAGCGTCTTTGACGCACTACAACCAGTGTGGCTTGGAGCTATGATCCCTTTTCCAGTCATGGAAACACTGCCTCCATTGAAAGTTTTTTTTAGGTTGTTCTTAACTTTCACGAAGTGAAGTTTGTAGCGCCAGACTCGTTTCCCATCATCAATGAGAACCTGAAAGATTTTTGAGAAGCCGGGCTGGGTGGGTAGAATGAAGAGAGCCTGGAAGGGTTGGTGGTCCAGAATGAGAAGGTCGTAACTGTGTAATTCTTCTCCAGCCACCAGATCTGTCACCAAGATTGACAAGTAGTGAGGCTTACTGCCGCTGCTGTAGTGGCCTGTGGAGGGGGTTTTAACAGTGGTTGTGGTGGTGGTGCTGGTGTTAGTGCTGATGGTGGTGCTGATGGTGGTGCTGGTGGTGGTGCGGGTGGTGGTGGGGTGGGGAGAGGTAAGAAGAAGACAAAAAAAATGCAAAGAAGAAGAAAATTATGAAAATCATTATTATGGTAATGAGGAGCGGAGAGAAAAAAACGAAAAAATGAGAGAATATAAAATAGAAGAGAAAGCTTAGAAGAGGGATGCTGTTGGGACAATAAGCGGCAAAGAGATGAAGGATTAGTTGATATTGCAAAAAGATGACTTTATTAATCCTTGAATCGTCTGCATACAATCGACTGATCGAGTCGTGAATCAATTTAACGTATATAAATAATCGAACTATGGCGCCGGCTTTCATTACTTAACAAAAGCAACAAATACTTCTCTGGATTTTGTCATTTCCGTTCATGGCGAAATGAATCAATGAGGGTACCTTTTATGTGGCCTCGAAACTCTACGGGGTTAATGCCACTATAATAATATTCGTGTTTGTATTGTATTGTATTTTATTGTACCTTGCAAAACGACGCATTTCTGAGACATACAGCAAAATTACAATGGCGTATAAAAAACATAAAGACACACAACAAAAGCGCAGACTCATGGAGAGGCATAAATACATACAACATTGACACAGATACAACAAGGATAAAAGCGCGCATGATAAAAACACAAAGACACTTAACAGGAACAAAAAGGCTAAACAAAGACACAAAAACAAGCAACGAAAGAAAAAAAAACAAAAAAGCATTCAAAAGGAGTGCATAAGAAATATCAGGAATATGAAAAACTTCTTATTAAGGTACACAAATTTCCGAGCAAACAGAGGCTAGTTAAGGCGGAAAGACAAAGCATGGTCAAACACGGTAAAATACTGCCAAATGAGCATTGGACGTTTGTTAATACAGAACAAACAAGAGCCAAATCAAAAAACGCAATAAATGTGAGACGATTAAAAGAAGGAATTTTTTTCGAATCAGAAAAAAGAATGCTGTGCTGATTTATTCATGAAATGTCGAAACTACACCGAAAGGATTTTAAAAGTCATCATCAGACATCTTTCCTCACCGGATATCGAAAGCACCGCGTGTTTCATGTCGGCTCCGGGATAGACGTGAAGAGAAGGTGGTGGTGGTGGTGGGTTCGTGGAATTTCCAGGCGCTTCGAACCACCATTTCAACACTGATTTTTGTCCTTTGGTGGTGTTTCAAGTTTGTTGAGACTTCAAAAGAGGCTTTCTAAGGGTTTGGATGATTATTTTTAAATTTATATTCTTGATTATTTTTTTATGTTTCATATGATTTCTTTGTTTTATTTTTTCTACGCTTGCATGTCGGACAACATTCTAAAGTGGCATCGTAAGCGTGATAGCATGCTTACGAAACTATTGCTTTATGGCCAGCGTATCGATCTTGTCTCTTCAATAAAAACAACAAAGTTATTTGGAGGTTATTGTTAACTTTTTTTTCGAAATAGTCAATAGAAAGAAAATTTGAACGAGGCAATAAAAATAGTTCAAACGCA
>OX387254.1:6716578-6726578 GCA_947562095.1 Branchellion lobata | reverse complement strand
GATGATTAGATCAGATTAGATAAGATGATTAGGTAAGATTAGATCACACAAACCTCTAAGCTCTCCATTCTCAGCGCTGTAAACCTTTTTGTCGACCCAATTCGTAGAACTGAAAAAGAAAGGTTTCTTTAGCACCACTTCAGTCATCTTCAAACTATCCGATAGGTGCTTGACAGAGAATTGCGATGCCTGCTTCTTTTGCCTGGCTCTTTCCTCCACGACGCTTTGAGTAATTCCTTTTCCTGGAGTCGGCAAAGGCTCGGAGTCGGGTTGTATGGTTGTGGTGGACTCCAGAGAAGGAGTGAAAACTGGCTCAATGGAATAGGCCCACTTTTGGTTTGAAAACCTTCTGGTCAAAATGACTCTTTTGTGCGAAGAGTCGAGGCCGCTGTGGTGCTGCAGTGTGAGAAAGTGGTGGTTGAGAGTGCCTTCCATCACGTCCTCCACGTCAGCCACCTGAGGTGGAGAGGGGGGAGATCGTCAAAAGCGGCTTGTGGTGGGATAATGGTCAATGAGTGGATACTTCAAAATTGGTGGTATGATTTGTAGCTGTTGTTGGTGTGTGTCAAACCACTGAAATTCCTAGAAGAAAATCTAAGTAAATATAATCGACTCATTTGCAAAGCTTTGGCTGCATACAGATCAGAAGCGCTAAAAATAAAATGAAATCTTATTCAGAAAGCGCCAGGGAAAGCTACTGAGACGGCCAGCTGAGCTTAAAATGTTCGGAACACCCACCTTAACGTCCCTTTTGAACCGGTCTGTTTCGAAGTGTATCTTTTCGATGGTGAGATAGAACCACAGTCGGTAGAAGATGGGAGAGGAATGATGATAGACGAGGTAGCAACGTTGAAAGCCGGACTCAACGTTGAAGATTGGTTGCAGCGTGTAGCGGTACAGGGATTCTTCGAAGAGGGTTAATTAGGTGGAAGTTCATGCGGATTGAATAGTTTTTTAGACCATAAAACCTTTATAAGTTTTGTTCTTTAACATTTTTAGTGCTCCAAAACTATTTTTCGATATAATTTTACCATCTTTTTGGCGATAAAAGTAGATGTGGTTTACATCTACAAACGTCAGTGAGCCTTTATTGACAAATTAATTAATTCTTTTATGGTTTTAGGCTCGGTTATAACTCTCAAAAAAAATTTAAGCATAAGAAGGGCTTGGTTCATTAGGAGTTACGGATACGTTATTCTATTTATGACACAAAAACTTTAAAATATAACTGAGTTACATTCAACCATAATTTTTGTATAAGAAAGGGTTATGAATAATTGAATAAATCTATTCAGAGTAACATAAAACAAAATTATTAAAACAATTTTTTCATATTTTAGCCTTGCTAGATCGTGTAGAAATTGAAAATAATTTCGATTTTGAATATTTTGTGGAAATTTATACCATTTTCAAGGTTGGTGAAATATTTTTCAGAATGCTTTTGCATAACTGATAATTTTGAAAACATTTATTATATGAAAAACGGATTGAAAAAAAATTAAAAAAATAAAATATGGAAAATTCTACGCTTAAAGTTATTTTTTCAAATGCATAGTTTACTTTTTTTTTCAAACCATAATTTCTCTAACAGCTTTCATCTTTCGAGTAACTTCCTTTATGAGAGTTTCTAAAAGTGTTACAAAAAATTGCCTGTTTGTTGAAAATCTTTTTTTGAAAATACGCTTATATATCGCTGATATTTGAAAAAAAAACTAAGTGAGTTTTAAGGGCAGATTTCTTAAAACCTTTATTCAGTCCTTGCGTAAGACGGATGGAGATCGTTAATGAGAACTTTCGATCAGGGAAATTTCATGCTTAATAGCTTTCAATTTAAAAGTGTCGATTCAATTTATGAAACAAAATAATTCCAATTCAACTTTCAACAAACTTGAAAATTTTGTTGTGAGTTGCTTTAAGTTTCAGGTTTTATTCGTATAATTTCTGAAATGTTATTTTCTAAATACTAATAAGAAAACAATGGTTTATTTTTTTGTCTGTAGCCTATTTAGTAAGTGAGTTAAGCTGAGATGTTAAACTGGGGTTAAAGGTTCGATTCCCAGCCAAGGTCATGATTGAGTTGTAAGTTCGGGTAACTGAAGTCAACAAAAGACATTTTTATGAGTGGCTCACAAACTTGGCAAGGTCAAACACATTATAAGCACATTCGAACAAAACCCATCTTATATCCGCGAATTTTCAATTTTTGCGCAATTTTTAACCGTTATTTTTTTTCTATTAATGATCTAATCTCAGCAAAACTTATTTATAGCAGTCATTCATCGATGTTCGAGAGCGATTAAATATTGTGGGACGAAGAAAAAGATCCTTGTTCCAGATTATTCTTTTCTATCACCTCAGACGAGTTTTTCCCTCAATAGCGAGGTTAACAATGACCACGACAAGTCTTCATATCAATCATTTTTGAATTCAATTTTTTCAACCTAAGTTATTTTCCGTTGTTGAAACATAATAATTTTTTTTTTAATTTTTGCTTGTGCTTACAACGTAAATCTTTTTATACTTTTGGGCACTTTTTTTATTTTCAATATTTTCACTCCAGTTAAGCCGCCTCATAAAATAATTTGTGCGTAAACTTATTTTTACACTTTTCGTCTCTCTGCTTCTTATTCGCCTCGACTATTGAAGGACGTCTATTGTAGTTTATTTGACCGAGAACGTCTACCACAGTGTGTATTCTGTTAACAGGGCCTTCTATAATGTAGCTTATTTGATTGAAATGGTCATATATATAAGCACTCAATCCTCATCTCTTACTGATTTCTGCTTATTTAGATGCCAATGCTTAACTCTTTCCCGTTCTCATACAGATACCATGATTCACACACTTATCTATTAAAACAAAGTGACCTATCGCCTCACCGGGACTTAAATCTCTTACTTAATACCTTTTGTTTATTACAGCCATTCAACAACGTCTTTCTTAGTCAGCTTTGCTTTATATTTTGTCTTACTTTTTATATTTTTTTCAACTTGGCTTTTTTTGTGTGATTTTTAAGTTATCCGACCCAATTGTTTTCTCGCCTTTTAATACAGACTTTTTGGCATTGTGTCTGGCGCTTTATGAAGAAATGAGAATCAGCATGTTAATTAGGCCCTTTCAATGTAACTCGTTTCCAAGCACTAAGTATTTCACATGGCTGTAATGACAAAATCCTCGGAGGCTGCTGTGACTGGTGTCAGTCAAAGCACCGATTAACGAAAAGCACGATTCTCTTGAAGGATTTGCAGTTTAAGGGTGAAGAATGAACAGCAATAAAGCCAATAACTCATCAACATACCCTTCTTACACTTGCGAATGTGTCGTCTGCAGGGGTTCTTGCTCAGCCAGTCACAAGTCTCCATGCACTGCACCACGCAACAGGCCTTCCCTTGGCGATTCGCTGTGGTGCGGGAGAAGCGCGTACAACCTGAGCGTGTTCTTACTGCGGAGTTAGTCTTGTATACAACACCAATGCAAATTGAAACATCAATGAATCACCTTGTTAACAACATACAACACACTTTTCTTTCATGTTATCAATCAAGGAAATTCTTTTATAGAAAAAAACTTTCGCAGAAACAACCAAGCACATTCGTCACGTCGGCGCGTGAAATATGAATGGTTTTTTTAACAATTGTTAGTTAAAATAATGACTCCGTTTTTTATGCTTCATGCTCTTTGTGATTCTTAATTTTTTCATTCTCATTATGAAAATTTTAGAAATCCATGAATTGTTAGAGGTTTGTACAAAAGCCTGAAGTGAAATCGCATATATTTTTGAAGCATTTTCTATGAGTTAAAGACACTTCACGTCACCTCACTTTGCTCTCTTTTGAGTTTCATACACACTAATATTTTCAAAGCAAACTTCAAATGAACTTATTTTTAATTTTAAAAAATTTCAAAAAAAAATTTCCAAGAGAATAAATGTTTTAATAGACAACTTTTTAAACTAAAAATAAAATATTTTATAACAAAAATTTGTTCAAACGATCATTTGTCATACAGAAAATTTAAAATGTATTGTAAGACTATATTCATTGTAACTGACTTATTTTGTTTTGAGAAAACTCAAGAAGCAATGTAAAAAAACAAATTTTGAAAAAAGTTTCAATTTGAAAATAAAGGTTTTTTCGTGACGAAATCATTGGAATTTACTGTGACAGTTCTTAGCTTTGTTTTTGTGAATGTTTTAAATAAAAGCGCGCTAAATTCTATGAAGGCCATCTCTACAAAGTGAGGTACCATCAAGTGGGATTACTCCATTTGCATTCCTTCTTCCTTACCGGCCTTTGAATTCCTTGAAATTCAATTTTTCTTTCCAGCATTCATTCTCATTCACCCTTCCTTGTTTCAACCATCGCCTCAAAAATAAACTCTTCAGAAGTTAACAATAGCCACGAAAGTAAACAACAAAACAAAAAAACAACAACAAAACAAAAAACAACAACAAAATGAATATTTTTCACTTGAACAAGCTCTTTACCATTTTCCAAGCATTTTTTCTCCTTTAGACACGCTCGACACTTGTTGAGCCACAGTCCGCAAGACTTTGAAGGTGCTTCAATGCTCTCATGCCTTCCTTGAGGCTGCATGTTGAATACCTCCTTCAACAAGGCTCCTCCCTGTTCGCAGTAGAGACTGTTCGCCACATCCTTCTCCTGTAGCGTTTGTGTGCACGTGTGTGCACGTGTGTGTGTGTGTGTGTGTGTGTGTGTGTGTGTGTGTGTGTGTGTGTGTGTGTGTGTGTGTGTGTGTGTGTGTGTGTGTGTGTGTGTGTGTGTGTGTGTGTGTTGTGTGTGTGTGTGTGTTTGTGTTTGTGTATGTGTTTGTGTTTGTGTGTGTTGTGTGTGTGTGTGTGTGTGTGTGTGTGTGTGTGTGTGTGTATGTGTGTGTGTGTGTGTGTGTGTGTGTGTGTGTGTGTGTATGTGTGTGTGTGTGTGTGTGTGTGTGTGTGTGTGTGTGTGTGTGTGTGTGTGTGTGTGTGTGTGTGTGTGTGTGTGTGTGTGTGTGTGTGTGTGTGTGTGTGTGTGTGTGTGTGTGTGTGTGTGTGTGTGTGTGTGTGTGTGTGTGTGTGTGTGTGTGTGTGTGTTTGTGTGTGTTTTTTTTGTGTGTTTGTGTTTTTGTGCGTGTGTGACTGTGTATTTTTGTATGTGTGTTTGTATGTTTTTGTAAGATATGTTTGTGTGTCTGAACATACTGCGGTTGTTGGATCGACCCTTATAGCAAGGTTTTGTAAATCAAACGCTAATAAAGCTGCATAAAATGAAAGGTTTTTCAAAGATTTTTAGCGAACAGTGAAAATACGCAGATATCAATAGTTTCAAGCTTTATGGCCGCATCATTCCAGCACATCATTCCTCCCTTTCCTAATTGTTTGTGGCGCCTCTAAATAGCAGTGAAGCAACTTCCTGATAGTGTTGTGAAGTGGAAATTTAAACACAATATTTCTTGATGAAGCTTTCTTTTCCTTTTCCAAAAAAGCTTTCTCATATCGATTTACAGCTCTGGAGCAGATGGATGAGTCGCTTGGCAATACACTGATGGTAACTTACGCATACACGCCATATCTTGCACTCCAATTCTAGGATTCATTCAAAATGAATAACAACGGAGCCATCTTAAAAACTCTCAAAATAACTCGAAAGCAGCTTTGAAGATTACTGTGGCTTTGCAAACTGGAACAAAAAAATTATCTTTTTCAATTCTCGTTCTATCTAATCTAATCAGGCTTTTTCATGGCGCCTTTAAGCATGGTTCAAAAGTGACCCCAGAGGAACGGTTTTACCCGTTGCTGCGCTACCAAGTAACTGAGCGACTCTTGCACGGCGTCTATTCTTCATTTAAGTGGCCGCTTTTCAAAACTCAAATATGACCTTAGCCGAAAATCGAATCTGAACATCAAGCTTTGAAGCCGAGTTCTTTAAACCTTCATGCTAAAAACCTACTCACATTTTTCATGTTCACTTTCACACATGGGCCCTAAACGCAAAAATGGAATTTTAACGCTACAGGGAAACTGTAACGTTTGCTTTGAACGCTATTTATATTTCCCATCAATTTGGTATGTCATGTATTTTATACGTTGTCGCTTTTGACGCTGAAGAGACTGACGTAAAATTTTGGTTTGTATTTTTTAGATGAATAAAAAAATAAATCTTTGAATGGTTTTTGATTGTTTGTGAAAATGTTATGAAAGAGTCATAAAAGTCATGTCAAAGCCGTTAATTGCATAAATACGCTTTAAAAGAGGCTAAAAAGATTACAAGATGAAAACAGACTCAACTAACTAAGCGGAAAACAATGTGGTTGAAAATTATTGAAAAAGAAAAAAAAAAGAAGAGAAAAATATTGAAAGAAGATGAATGAAGGAAAGTGAATGAATGAGAGAAGAAAGAAATAAAATTGAGCTTAAAAACAAATAATAAGATTGAAAAAGTTAATTTTTGATATAAAAAAACTTTTTCATTCTAAAAAAAAAATTTTATATAAAAAAAGACAAAATAAAAAAAAAAAAAAAAAAAAAAAAGAAATAAACAAAATAAAAAATGAAAAAATAAAAAAGAAGAAACGGGAAAACAAAGCGGGGAGCAAGGAAGTGATGGTCATGTCGAAGCAGCCATGCAAAAGCTTGAAATCGAAAGAGTTTCGAAAGGAATGACATTTGTGCACCTTTCATTCCGGCTGCTTTCAACAATATCGTCTGTACTTCAAGAAGCAGTAAAGGTTGTTTGTGTGTAAAAGATGTGTCTGCAGGCTGCGACCGAGGGGCTTTGACATTTGATCTCCGATGGCTGAAGCGGCGTGAAAAAGATCGATGTTTGAACGCATTTTGTCAGTTTTTTTCACTTTTTTTTCAGTTTTTTTTCCACAGTTTTTTTTTCACAGATTTTTGTATTTTTAATTCATGTTTGCCCAGGCTCAAAATTCATTTTGTGCTGCTTCGAGAGTTCTTTCATTGTGTTTTGATTTATTTTGAATTTCCATAACTCGAAAAGTCCAACTCTTTGCTAGTTCAGACCAAATACTTTTCCGACTAAAAAACGACGAAAAAAAAAGAAATTTTATTTTTATTTTTTTGAAAAATAGAAAAATTCGGAAATAACTTCCAAAAAGCAATTCAAATTTTTGGTAGAATTATGTTTTGAAAAGGTTGGAATATTCCGAAAGAATTGAGTGTGCGCTGATTTATTCGTTCGTCTCCTTCAACACCGTGCCGACCACATGTCACATAATTGAACGCTCTGGGAAAATCTTTGGTATTTTGAAGGTCAGGAAGCCACAAGATTAAATGCGACAAGTCTTAAAATGCCCTTTCGTTTTCATTAAATTCCATTTCAGTAACTTAGCT
Organism: Branchellion lobata; assembly: GCA_947562095.1. Lineage (NCBI taxonomy): Eukaryota > Metazoa > Annelida > Clitellata > Hirudinida > Piscicolidae > Branchellion > Branchellion lobata. The sequence continues at coordinate 6,719,226 of OX387254.1, read as the reverse complement.
TGAGTAGATAAGTGGACAAATTTTTTTTATTCAATTGCTATTGATTTTTGTTCGCGTTCAGTTTTGAGTATAAAATGATGTCACAAAATTAGATTGAAAAATCGACCGAGCCATAAAGCAAAACGCAGATGTATCATTCGAAGGCAGCTTGGAACAGATAACAGCGATAAATATAAAACAACAAAACCCCATTAGAAGAAATCAAACGTATGTGCTCAAAAAACTGGAAAAAAAACTTTCAAAGTAATCTGTACACAGTTGAAACAAAATTTAACGCCGAAGCAACACCACTCATGCAAGTTGGAAAGCAAAAGTCAAACTGCCTGAATAATAGAAAAGGTTTTTGTCAAACTATTTTTCCTATGTGTTTTTCCTAGAATGCTTCACAGTTTTTTCAAGTTTTTGAAACTCATTCAGATGTTGCGAAGCTGATCACTCACGAAATTAGAAGCGATATTGGTTTCTCCAGAAACTTCGCAGTCTTGAAGAATCAACTTTACAGCTCGTGTTGATAACGTGATCAGAATTATTGTGCCGTGGAAAAAAAAATTAATTGACACCAAGCTTAAAATTTTGTAGGTAGTTTTTTTCTAAATTTTTTATGCAAAAAACAAAGCACCTGGGTGTGAGGGATGGAATAAGCAATGCCTCTAATTGACCTAATGTTTTTATTTATCTTTTCCGCAACATTTTTTCTTTTTTTCCCAGTCAATTTTGTTTTCTCAAAACCGTTTTTATTATTATTATTGTTGTTGTTGTTTTTATTATTATTATTATTATTATTATTATTATTTTTATTATTATTATTATTATTATTATTATTATTATTGTTATTATTATTATTATTATTATTATTATTATTATTATTATTATTATTATTATTATTATTATTATTATTATTATTATTATTATTATTATTATTATTATTATTATTTTTATTATTATTATTATTATTATTATTATTATTATTATTATTATTATTATTATTATTATTATTATTATTATTATTATTATTATTATTATTATTATTATTATTATTATTATTATTATTATTATTATTATTATTATTATTATTATTATTATTATTATTATTATTATTATTATTATTGTTATTATTGTTGTTGTTGTTGTTGTTGTTGTTTTTTGGGTTGTTATTAGTATTATTGTATATTTGACCATTCTCTTCTTTTATTGAGACAACAAAGTTTCCATTAGCTGACTCGTAACCGCTGTTGCCTCGATTAATTAAGAGAGCAACCTTGGCTGTCCTGCCATCGTAAGACGCATCGGATTCCTCTACCCTCCTCCCGTCCTCGTGAAGTTCTTTGTGAGGCATAAAAATATTCTTATCGATGTTCTTATTGTATCTTAACCACTCATTTTCTTGAATCGGCGCTAACGTACGACTCGGTAATGCAACTTTATACTCATCCGGAGTAAGTCTTGCTTTATTGAGCCATGCACAATGGACCCTCCTCCTGGTACCTCTCTTGCTTTTCCCTTGGCGACTTGGTTTTTTATTTTGTGTATTTTTACCAGCCAACTGGGCGTGTGGAACTGTTCTGGTTATAATGTTTTTTCGCTTTGCTTTATGACTCGCCGTCATTAATCTTCCCCTATGTGGGTTTTCAGTATTTCTTTCTTTTCTCGCTGCGTCTTTCGTTTGCCTCAAGGGCAACAAGAGATCACTTGTGAAGCTTTCCAGTGGCTGACAATTATCCTCTTCCACCACCTCCAGTGACAACGTGTGTGCGTCAGGAAGGGGGTTTCTGTGTGTGGTTAGAATCACGTTAGTCAATAGGATTGCCTCCTTGAACTTAACATGTAGTACATCAACTTGAAATATTTGAAAACGAAATTTTTACAAAGTAATACACCGAATTGTGATCAAACATCGAATTAATTTTGAAAAAAATTGAAAAAAAAAAAAAAATAATCGCATTATTTGACGATAAACCTAGGATTATAACGACAAAGGCAAACCTGCAGAAGTGTTGTGTGATGTTGCGGAAGAGAGGCGTGATGTTGTTCATGCGGACGTTGCTGAAAACAAAGTCATTATCTCCCTTGCTTGAAACGTCGCTGAAGGTGGGTATGACGTGAGAGTGACTGACGCCGATGTTGAGACGGATTCCTGAGCTTCTGAAGAAGAAAAAGTCAAAAGGTCGCTTGGTGAGGTAGTGGCTGGTGGAAAGGCTGTTTGCTGTGTGCAGGTTTTCTGAGAATATGTTGCTCGACATCACCACCTTCAACCCTGGAGTTTTGTGGAGTTTTGTGGAGTTTTTTAACGTTTTTTTGACCTTTGTGTGTGTGTGTGTGTTTTGGAAGTATGTCTGAAATGGTTTCAACACGTCTATAATTGACAAGTTGATGAGTTATCGACTTGAAGTGTAATTCATTGAATAATTTTTGAAGTTACTTTTTTTCTTTTCAGCGACTTTATATCGTTTTCCTGTCAGGAAGTCAACGGTTGAAATTAACTTTTAAATGAAAATTCACAAAAGTATTCCTTCAACCTCCTTTGAAGATTGGCAACTTTTTTTCAAATTTTTTTCCATCCGAATGTCCGTTCTTCCCACTTTTCTGCTTCTTCATCTCCTCGTCCAACATTTTTTTCACGTCATGCCTTGAGGTTTTGCCTAAGCGAA
>OX387254.1:6686578-6706578 GCA_947562095.1 Branchellion lobata | reverse complement strand
ACCCCACCACAACCCCACCACAACCCCACCACAACCTCACCACAACCCCACCACAACCCCACCACAACCCCACCACAACCTCACCACAACCCCACCACAACCCCACCACAACCCCACCACAACCCCACCACAACCCCACCACAACCCCACCACAACCCCACCACAACCCCACCACAACTCCACCCCAACTTAGTTTGTATTTGTTCTTATTGGTTTGTCGCCTTTTGAAAATTACTTAAGAGATTTATGGATGTTTGTATGTGTGTGAAGCAAGATGATGCGGTCATTTGCATGTCCAAAGGAGCCCGTGCCTCTTGCAATTGCTTTAAGTTCACTTTTTTTTTTAATTCCACTTTTTTCTTTTCTAATTCATAAATTCAAATTTGTTTGTAAATTATTTTTGAAATGAAAAATTGCTTTCCGGTTATGAACCTCAGTTGTGATTTATTTTAGTCAAAAATACCTGCCTGACAAGATGCTGTGTCCAGAATGTTCCACTTATCTCGACGTGGAAATGTTTGGAACATTATTAAGTTCATGTTTTCAAATGTCTAGTTGTCTTGGAATGTTGTATGCAAAAAGGGTTGTGTGGAATTAACCATACAATTAGTAGTCTCAAGATACAGCTGTTTTAAATTTATAGTAGCTTCATGAACTTTGAAATTTTAAATTATAAACTATCTCAAATTAGATTTATTTTCAATGCTTTCTCCAATTTATTGTTTACTTTTATAACATTTCATGATTTCATGGCGTAAATTTGATTTTTTAAATTATTTTAGTTACAGATTTGCTTGGAATTGTAAAAAAAAATAATTAAAAAATTCAAAAATAACTCTTGAACTTTGTGAGCGGACGATTGACAACAGATTTCTTAAAACTCCGCAGACTTTCAATTGTGTGTTTGGGTGCTTGTAGGAAAAACTGAACGTCGGTGTAGGCAAAGCATGCAAATCGAAAACTTCATTTTGGTCTTTCCAGAAACAAAAGACATGCAACGAGAGCCGGAATGACAAATATATACATACCTCCATACCTACCTCTTGCTAATGTGTCACAGAATAGCCATTTAGGAGTTTTTCGGTATGTAAAATTCATTTTTAGTGCTTTAAAAATAGTTTTGTGGTAAAAAAACTGTATATTTTAGAGGTAGACTATGAAGGCATTGATAAAGAACCTTGTCTGTCAATAAATTCACCGAAAAACACCCACGTTTTAGGGGAAGACTAAATCAATTTTTGAGTTATAAAAGTGCGATTAGGCAAAAAAAACAACATAAAAGAACATTATCAAAACAAGGACATTTGAATCATTCACGGTGTTCATTTATTCAGTTACAACTTTTGATCCAATTTGGTCCTAGCACCACTCAAAGCACACAATAATAAATCATATTATATCTTTCCGTTCCCTCCGTCTATCTTTACCTTCGTGTTCAAGTGAACTCTCCTCGAATCTTTCTTTGCGGTCACACTTGTCTCAGGTGCCCACTCACTATTTCCCATAAATCAACACACCAAAAACTCTATGGAAATTCTTTTGTATGCAAAATATTGCTTAACAATTATTTTTCGTAATTTTTTTTTGCGTTTTTTTTCAGTTTTCATTCCACTCATAATTTTGTTTATGACTTTTTATCCAAGTAAAAGGTTTCACTTCGTATTGGTGACTTTCAATTCGAGCACTTTCCTCATCTGCTCCTCCAACCACTGAGCCACACTAGCACGACATCTGTTCTCTAATTGAATTTCCGCTTTTTACAACCTTAGGATCTGCAACCTTCCTAATAACATAGTCAACTTCTGTACAACAATTTTCCAACATAGATCGTTAACTACCAAAATGAATGCGCACAGCTTGAAGGTTTAAAACTCTTTGTACTTCAGTTTTTTTCAATTATTTTTTTGTTTTCAATTTTTCCCATAGTTTCTGTTATATGGAGATGTGATAACTTTCTTTTTATATTAGCCTGGTTATCTTTAACCTCTAAGATATCGTCATCTGAAAAGTCTTTTTCTAACTCAGTTGACAATTGGATGATAATGGTTTTTTGTGCTGTTAACTTCACCAAGAACTCTCTCCAGGAAAGTCCCATGCTGGAAGTCGCAATTGACTCCAATGACATAACTTCTAAGCCTAACTGGCATCAACCAACATTATAATATTATGTTGAAGTTTTTAAAAATTCTTTTCATTTTCGAAACACCTCCTTTTGAATATTATTTTCAATTTGCAACTAACGAATGTTATAAAACATTCAAGTCTCTAAGGAGATAACAAAGAACACCAAAGACAATAGCTTGACGTCTAGCGTTTGAAATAAAAATTTTAAAGAAAAGCGTATTACAGAAAATTAATTTTTTACCATGATAAATCATTAATGCTGGAAAGTTTGCATGAAAAATAGAAACAGATCAGCTACTGGAAGGTTGGAGCCTAAAAAGGACTTTCATCAAAGGGAGATTTGAAATCAGTGCCTTTTTTTCACTCATCTCTGCGTTATTTGCAGTGAATAAATTGGAGTCTACTATGGTAGTAGGAACTTACGAGGTTTTTGAAAATGCATGGTGGTTTCGGAAGTGTAATGCATGGTGGTGGGTGTGAGAGATGCATTGTAAAGAGTGTCCACCTCAACTTGATGGTGAAATGCCAAGAGATGTTATCATTATGAATGAAATTATTATATGGTATAATGGATTTTCTTTTGTCCCTTGTTGCACTAAGTCGTCAAGACAGCTCAAGTGGCTTGCTAGGGAAAAACTGAAAAAACAAAATGGTTACAAATCTATTTGTACTTTCAGCCGACTTTTTGTCGATGGGGCAAAATTGGTGAGTGAAGGTGTGAGGCAGAAAACATTAAACCTATTGGAATTCAAAGTTCGTTTTCGCAAACTCAACACACAAGTCTTTTTGTGCGTCTTTTGGAGGAGTGCCTCCACAAACATAACAGGCCTATCGGCTCTCCCATCTGCATTATGTCTATCCATTTGAGATCTCTATCGACCATTCCTTTTGTCCCCTAACAAATTAATAAAGCATTCTGACCCCGTTCTTCGCTCCATTGTTCAATGCAATCTCGTTGTGAGATTAAATGCCTTTTTAAATGTCTTCAGCCACGTTCATTTGTCTCCTTCACCTTATCTTTTCTCTACTTTGATTTATCCTCCTCTTCAATCTTAATTCATCTCGCCTCTTCCTAAATCATTCTCTTATTTTCAATTCTGGTTTTTTTTTTCGTTGGACTATTTCACCTTTTTCGAACCACGGAATACAGTTATAAATAATGTTTAGGAACTCAAGCTGACAGTTATTACAACACATCAGCTGCAACTCACAACAAAAATTGAAACTCACAACTACATCGACACACGTAAAAAAATTTGAAACACATAACGACATTCACGAATGACAAAAAATTGAAACACAAACTATAATTCACAGCAACCGGTAATATTCAAAACACCAAAAAGCTACAACATAGAACAACACGCAACCACTAAAACATACAAAAACTCAAACACACATCACATAACAACTAAAACATACAAAAACCTGGAATTACAAAAAAATACAATTGAAACACAAAACAGGGACACAGCAGCAACACATAACGTCTACAACACATAGAAAAGACAAAGCCAACATACACGTGGGAGCATTGCAAAGCACTAAGACTGCATGACTCATTCGAAGACCTGACGCCACACCGGTTTTGTGTGTGCGTGTATGTGTGTATGTCTGTGTGTAAATGTGTGTGTGTGTGTGTGTGTGTGTGTGTGTGTGTGTGTGTGTGTGTGTGTGTGTGTGTGTGTGTGTGTGTGTGTGTGTGTGTGTGTGTGTGTGTGTGTGTGTGTGTGTGTGTGTGTGTGTGTGTGTGTGTGTGTGTGTGTGTGTGTGTGTGTGTGTGTGTGTGTGTGTGTGTGTGTGTGTGTGTGTGTGTGTGTGTGTGTGTGTGTGTGTGTGTGTGTGTGTGTGTGTGTGTGTGTGTGTGTGTGTGTGTGTGTGTGTGTGTGTGTGTGTGTGTGTGTGTGTGTGTGTGTGTGTGTGTGTGTGTGTGTGTGTGTGTGTGTGTGTGTGTGTGTGTGTGTGTGTGTGTGTGTGTGTGTGTGTGTGTGTGTGTGTGTGTGTGTGTGTGTGTGTGTGTGTGTGTGTGTGTGTGTGTGTGTGTGTGTGTGTGTGTGTGTGTGTGTGTGTGTGTGTGTGTGTGTGTGTGTGTGTGTGTGTGTGTGTGTGTGTGTGTGTGTGTGTGTGTGTGTGTGTGTGTGTGTGTGTGTGTGTGTGTGTGTGTGTGTGTGTGTGTGTGTGTGTGTGTGTGTGTGTGTGTGTGTGTGTGTGTGTGTGTGTGTGTGTGTGTGTGTGTGTGTGTGTGTGTGTGTGTGTGTGTGTGTGTGTGTGTGTGTGTGTGTGTGTGTGTGTGTGTGTGTGTGTGTGTGTGTGTGTGTGTGTGTGTGTGTGTGTGTGTGTGTGTGTGTGTGTGTGTGTGTGTGTGTGTGTGTGTGTGTGTGTGTGTGTGTGTGTGTGTGTGTGTGTGTGTGTGTGTGTGTGTGTGTGTGTGTGTGTGTGTGTGTGTGTGTGTGTGTGTGTGTGTGTGTGTGTGTGTGTGTGTGTGTGTGTGTGTGTGTGTGTGTGTGTGTGTGTGTGTGTGTGTGTGTGTGTGTGTGTGTGTGTGTGTGTGTGTGTGTGTGTGTGTGTGTGTGTGTGTGTGTGTGTGTGTGTGTGTGTGTGTGTGTGTGTGTGTGTGTGTGTGTGTGTGTGTGTGTGTGTGTGTGTGTGTGTGTGTGTGTGTGTGTGTGTGTGTGTGTGTGTGTGTGTGTGTGTGTGTGTGTGTGTGTGTGTGTGTGTGTGTGTGTGTGTGTGTGTGTGTGTGTGTGTGTGTGTGTGTGTGTGTGTGTGTGTGTGTGTGTGTGTGTGTGTGTGTGTGTGTGTGTGTGTGTGTGTGTGTGTGTGTGTGTGTGTGTGTGTGTGTGTGTGTGTGTGTGTGTGTGTGTGTGTGTGTGTGTGTGTGTGTGTGTGTGTGTGTGTGTGTGTGTGTGTGTGTGTGTGTGTGTGTGTGTGTGTGTGTGTGTGTGTGTGTGTGTGTGTGTGTGTGTGTGTGTGTGTGTGTGTGTGTGTGTGTGTGTGTGTGTGTGTGTGTGTGTGTGTGTGTGTGTGTGTGTGTGTGTGTGTGTGTGTGTGTGTGTGTGTGTGTGTGTGTGTGTGTGTGTGTGTGTGTGTGTGTGTGTGTGTGTGTGTGTGTGTGTGTGTGTGTGTGTGTGTGTGTGTGTGTGTGTGTGTGTGTGTGTGTGTGTGTGTGTGTGTGTGTGTGTGTGTGTGTGTGTGTGTGTGTGTGTGTGTGTGTGTGTGTGTGTGTGTGTGTGTGTGTGTGTGTGTGTGTGTGTGTGTGTGTGTGTGTGTGTGTGTGTGTGTGTGTGTGTGTGTGTGTGTGTGTGTGTGTGTGTGTGTGTGTGTGTGTGTGTGTGTGTGTGTGTGTGTGTGTGTGTGTGTGTGTGTGGTGTGTGTGTGTGTGTGTGTGTGTGTGTGTGTGTGTGTGTGTGTGTGTGTGTGTGTGTGTGTGTGTGTGTGTGTGTGTGTGTGTGTGTGTGTGTGTGTGTGTGTGTGTGTGTGTGTGTGTGTGTGTGTGTGTGTGTGTGTGTGTGTGTGTGTGTGTGTGTGTGTGTGTGGTGTGTGTGTGTGTGTGTGTGTGTGTGTGTGTGTGTGTGTGTGTGTGTGTGTGTGTGTGTGTGTGTGTGTGTGTGTGTGTGTGTGTGTGTGTGTGTGTGTGTGTGTGTGTGTGTGTGTGTGTGTGTGTGTGTGTGTGTGTGGTGTGTGTGTGTGTGTGTGTGTGTGTGTGTGTGTGTGTGTGTGTGTGTGTGGTGTGTGTGTGTGTGTGTGTGTGTGTGTGTGTGTGTGTGTGTGTGTGTGTGTGTGTGTGTGTGTGTGTGTGTGTGTGTGTGTGTGTGTGTGTGTGTGTGTGTGTGTGTGTGTGTGTGTGTGTGTGTGTGTGTGTGTGTGTGTGTGTGTGTGTGTGTGTGTGTGTGTGTGTGTGTGTGTGTGTGTGTGTGTGTGTGTGTGTGTGTGTGTGTGTGTGTGTGTGTGTGTGTGTGTGTGTGTGTGTGTGTGTGTGTGTGTGTGTGTGTGTGTGTGTGTGTGTGTGTGTGTGTGTGTGTGTGTGTGTGTGTGTGTGTGTGTGTGTGTGTGTGTGTGTGTGTGTGTGTGTGTGTGTGTGTGTGTGTGTGTGTGTGTGTGTGTGTGTGTGTGTGTGTGTGTGTGTGTGTGTGTGTGTGTGTGTGTGTGTGTGTGTGTGTGTGTGTGTGTGTGTGTGTGTGTGTGTGTGTGTGTGTGTGTGTGTGTGTGTGTGTGTGTGTGTGTGTGTGTGGTGTGTGTGTGTGTGTGTGTGTGTGTGTGTGTGTGTGTGTGTGTGTGTGTGTGTGTGTGTGTGTGTGTGTGTGTGTGTGTGTGTGTGTGTGTGTGTGTGTGTGTGTGTGTGTGTGTGTGTGTGTGTGTGTGTGTGTGTGTGTGTGTGTGTGTGTGTGTGTGTGTGTGTGTGTGTGTGTGTGTGTGTGTGTGTGTGTGTGTGTGTGTGTGTGTGTGTGTGTGTGTGTGTGTGTGTGTGTGTGTGTGTGTGTGTGTGTGTGTGTGTGTGTGTGTGTGTGTGTGTGTGTGTGTGTGTGTGTGTGTGTGTGTGTGTGTGTGTGTGTGTGTGTGTGTGTGTGTGTGTGTGTGTGTGTGTGTGTGTGTGTGTGTGTGTGTGTGTGTGTGTGTGTGTGTGTGTGTGTGTGTGTGTGTGTGTGTGTGTGTGTGTGTGTGTGTGTGTGTGTGTGTGTGTGTGTGTGTGTGTGTGTGTGTGTGTGTGTGTGTGTGTGTGTGTGTGTGTGTGTGTGTGTGTGTGTGTGTGTGTGTGTGTGTGTGTGTGTGTGTGTGTGTGTGTGTGTGTGTGTGTGTGTGTGTGTGTGTGTGTGTGTGTGTGTGTGTGTGTGTGTGTGTGTGTGTGTGTGTGTGTGTGTGTGTGTGTGTGTGTGTGTGTGTGTGTGTGTGTGTGTGTGTGTGTGTGTGTGTGTGTGTGTGTGTGTGTGTGTGTGTGTGTGTGTGTGTGTGTGTGTGTGTGTGTGTGTGTGTGTGTGTGTGTGTGTGTGTGTGTGTGTGTGTGTGTGTGTGTGTGTGTGTGTGTGTGTGTGTGTGTGTGTGTGTGTGTGTGTGTGTGTGTGTGTGTGTGTGTGTGTGTGTGTGTGTGTGTGTGTGTGTGTGTGTGTGTGTGTGTGTGTGTGTGTGTGTGTGTGTGTGTGTGTGTGTGTGTGTGTGTGTGTGTGTGTGTGTGTGTGTGTGTGTGTGTGTGTGTGTGTGTGTGTGTGTGTGTGTGTGTGTGTGTGTGTGTGTGTGTGTGTGTGTGTGTGTGTGTGTGTGTGTGTGTGTGTGTGTGTGTGTGTGTGTGTGTGTGTGTGTGTGTGTGTGTGTGTGTGTGTGTGTGTGTGTGTGTGTGTGTGTGTGTGTGTGTGTGTGTGTGTGTGTGTGTGTGTGTGTGTGTGTGTGTGTGTGTGTGTGTGTGTGTGTGTGTGTGTGTGTGTGTGTGTGTGTGTGTGTGTGTGTGTGTGTGTGTGTGTGTGTGTGTGTGTGTGTGTGTGTGTGTGTGTGTGTGTGTGTGTGTGTGTGTGTGTGTGTGTGTGTGTGTGTGTGTGTGTGTGTGTGTGTGTGTGTGTGTGTGTGTGTGTGTGTGTGTGTGTGTGTGTGTGTGTGTGTGTGTGTGTGTGTGTGTGTGTGTGTGTGTGTGTGTGTGTGTGTGTGTGTGTGTGTGTGTGTGTGTGTGTGTGTGTGTGTGTGTGTGTGTGTGTGTGTGTGTGTGTGTGTGTGTGTGTGTGTGTGTGTGTGTGTGTGTGTGTGTGTGTGTGTGTGTGTGTGTGTGTGTGTGTGTGTGTGTGTGTGTGTGTGTGTGTGTGTGTGTGTGGTTGTGTGTGTGTGTGTGTGAGTGTGTGTGTGTGTGTGTGTGTGTGTGTGTGTGTGTGTGTGTGTGTGTGTGTGTGTGTGTGTGTGTGTGTGTATGTGCGTGTTTGCCTATTTGTTTGTTTTTTTGCGTGAAGATGTGAGTGTTTAGATGTAGGTGCATCCTTGACAAAAGTTGTTGATTCCATGCGTGTGATTTGTGTGTTCAGTCAATATGTGATTGTACGACTCTATTTCCATGGGCATCTGATACATAAACATACTTTTAGTGGTTTGAAGTCATGATGGACCGACGCATCTTTGATAGCATACCATGTTGTATTGAGATTCGGTGATTATATTTTTGTGTATTGTTCCAATTCCAATGTGTGTGTGTGTGTGTACCGTTGTGTAATTTCGTTTGTTTATGTGTGCCATGCGTTTATGAGCGCTTTAACGTACGTGCGTGCGCGCTGCTTATAAGGCTTGTCAAAGAAATAGCAAGAGTAATGGTTTAAAGCAAAAAGAACGGAAACTTAAAATTTAATTCCAAATTGGTTGCCACTTAAATTATATCTTTTCTTCAAAGCACAAAAAGTGAAGAATTATTGGAGGTCCTAGCAAGTTAGGCGACGTGGAAAGAGAGTGTGTGGTATAAAATAGAGGTAAAAATGGCCTTCCTGGTAACTTAACGGCCATGTAACAGACTTTGCTTTAATCTAGGAGATTCCAGTGTACTTTCTTGGCAAATTACTTTTAAAATTGTGGATTTTTCGAATTAAATTTTTGAAATTTTTCATTTTGCTCGAAGGGAAGTGGTCTGAGCAATAAATTGAAAGGTTAACAGGCCTAGTGGAAGCTTATTTTCTTTTTTATCCATTTTGAATCTGAAAAACATTGAATAAAGCACCAGACCTCAACACGAAGACTTATTGGATTCCCTTTGTTCCCATAATCGCCTCCTTTAATGGTTTGTCATTTCTTTTCTTCGTCAAAATTCATTTTTTCTTCATTTTTATTGTCTTTCAGAGCATTTGCTTTAGTTCCAGAATTATGCTTTATTGCTGATTTGCTTTCATAACCAAATTAAGCGAAACCTTTGAAGAATTTGCATGATTTATAAGCCAACGACAATAATTTTTTAAATTTTTGAAGAAAAAAAAACGGAAAAAGTGTAACAATTCAAACGCATTAGTTGAAATAAGTAAAAAAATAAACTAATGAAAAAAAAGCTTCAATATAGAATTGAAAAAATAAATTTAGAAGAAATTCAATTGAATTCAAGTGAATAATAAATACGGTATAAAAATGAACATACAAAACAAATTTCATAAAACGCACCCCACATGAAGATGAGGGGATAACGTTGGATGGAGGAGGTTATGGAGGTGTATGTTCGTATGAGGGTTGTGCAGAAGAGGGTAAGAAGAGTTGTGAGATTTATAGGGGTTGTGAGCCGAGGTCACGCTCAAAAGACTGCTGTGAATTCTTTATTCGATGGGTGTGGGCTGATTAAACGTTGAAGAAGTCTGGAATTAACGTTTCTACACAATGTTCCGTGTCAGAGCTTTAATGCTTGGCAACGGATTGGGCGAAAGATTTGAAAGTTTCAAAGAGTGAAATAAGTTGTGTTGGGAGGGTATAACCATTTAAAAAGTGAGAAGATGATTGTGGTGGAGGTGGTGGGAGGCTTGAGAGGTTGTGGACGTGCAGTGGTTTGAAGAAAAAGCCAAACACTTTCTTTATTCTGGGTCACTCCGCTGAAACATGAAGTTTCGAAACACTTCACCTGGTTCAAGAACAGAATGTGGAATGAAAACACAAGTTAGAGCACTGACGTGAAAACTCCAATGGAAAATGTTTATTTAAAGTGGGGTCAGAAGGATAAAAAGAAGGATTATTGCTAATTAAGCTGAGAATTTTTCAAATTGAATGAAAATGAAGTAACATAAAAATAAAAAATAAAATAAAATAAGGAGAGTGGAAGAGATGTGAAGTAACATGGAGAGTAACATGAAGATTAACATGTAACACAACGTAGTAACAGAATGCAAAGAAGTATGCTTGAAACGTGGATGGATGTTGTGGTAACGATGGTAGAAAGAGAATTACATGCCGCTCGACTATTTTGCAATCTTATTAAGCGGTCGGCTTAGATGTTCGATCGAGGGATAAAGCAGATGGATGGATGGTAGCTGTAACAGCAAATGACAGAATCGATAGGAAGGTATATCAATTATTGTATTATACATTAAAAAACGCCATTAACTTAATCGTTTGTTCTATTTTTTAAACGGAATTTGATACATTCAAAAAATACTGTAATACGAGTGGTCATTATTCTGTGTCTTCTCAAATGTTTCCTCTAATAGAATTAAAGATCATTTTATTCTCATTCACAATAAAGCAATAAGTATTATTTATGTGGCGCTTAACTCCTTCAAGTGGCGTAAGCTTGTTGAGCTTGAAGACCAAAACTTACGCAGTACCCTGCTTCAAATGGGACCTCACAGGAAGCATACGAAGGAAGTTGCCTTCACAGTTGTAACCATGGGATGCTTTTCATTCCATGCATGCGTGTGTGGGTGCAAGGCCGCTAGCATTACTTCAAAGGCTTGTGTGCGTGATCAAACAATCGAATGAACACGTGCATAACGAAAATGATTAAGGCCTTGCAACTCTCCGGCTTTTACGCCACTATAATAATATTTGTATCCATAGTGTGTTGTAGCGACCAGACGAATTGGTAGTGGTGTGTTGCGACATGTACCCGCTCAACGGGCACCGAGAGAACTTAAGCCTCACAACGTGGACTTGGAGAAGGTAGGCATAAAAGGTGGGGAGGAGTGAGGAGTTATTAGAAAGCAAATAACTCAACACCGACTTGCGCCTCGGTCGTTAAATCTCGCGTCGAAGTTAGGTATTAAAGCGTAAGCTCTGCAAATAAGGCCTCGAATGAAGCAGTTTCATGGAGGGGTAGAAAAGGCGTAGAAGATGGGTAGAGAAGGGGTGGAAGAAGGGTAGATGAGGAATAAAAGAAGGGTAGAAGAGGGGTAGAGGGGAGGTAGAAGGGGGGTAGAGGGGTGTAGAGGGGGGGTAGAGGGGGGGTAGAAGGGGGGTAGAGGGGGGGTAGAGGGGAGGTAGAAGGGGGGTAGAGGGGTGTAGAGGGGGGGTAGAGGGGAGGTAGAAGGGGGGTAGAGGGGTGTAGAGGGGGGGTAGAGGGGGGGTAGAAGGGGGGTAGAGGGGGGGTAGAGGGGAGGTAGAAGGGGGGTAGAGGGGGGTAGAGGGGGGGTAGAGGGGAGGTAGAAGGGGGGTAGAGAGGGGTTAGAGAAGAGATGTTATGAAGCCATAAAACAAAAGCGAGACTTTACAAGTTAATAAAGAATTCGATTTGTGCGCTTCTGAAGGACTCTCCCACACGTTCCCTCCTCCCCGCTCATAACTTGCAGTTGTGATTTACTCGCTGTTGCGATGTTGTGTTGGTTGTGTCTTGTCGTGTTTTGTTTTGTTTTTTTTTGCTTTGTGTTATACTGTTACTCTCAGTATGCTACTCCAAGGCATAGTATTGCAATGTATGGTATAAGCGGAGTAAGAGCCGGACAGACTTTCCACCCAACATTAATTCATAAAAAGAACCTTTTTCGCCAGAATTTCGGCATGGCATTGTTATCTAATTTACTACCTTGTAATCGCCAGCACCATCACACGTAGGAGGGTGGCTTAAGAAGAAATGACTAATGTTAGCGACTCTTTGAGCACTGGAACACAATAAGAAAGGCAAGGAGACCCGGATGAAGCGATCCGTCAAAGGAGCACATTAGCACATTGAGTCATGCACCAAAGCCCCCATCCATCTTCACGGCGTCAAGAGACTTGGCAGAGTACTAGAGTGTGTTATGGAAACGTTTGTGAGGTGTGCCTGTGGTGTTTGTCGTTTGCTTGTGGTAGTGGTTAGGTTCTTTTGGTGTTTGATTTCATTGGTTGTTTGTGTTCTTTTGCTTGTGTGGTGTTTGTGTTCTTTTGCTTGTGTGGTGTTTGTGTGTTGTTTGTGTGGTGTTTGTGTGGTGTTTGTGTGTTGTTTGTGTGGTGTTTTTGGGGCTGTTGTGACTTTTGGTGGCTGTTATGTGTATTTGATAGTTGTGAGCTCGTGGTGATGAGGACTTTCTTACGATATTTCTGGTAGTGGTTATCAAGCTTCTATGGTAGTTGATTGCCTATGTGGTGGTTGTATGCTTGTATGGCGATGTTTGTGATGTCCGTAAGGTTGTAGTTGTTGTGGTTGTTGCAAGTTTTTTGTTATTTGTTGCCTTCCTTTCAGAAGTACCTTTCATTTGACACTGGCCACGGTCAGGAAACTATCAATCGTGAAAAAAGACTATTAATTCCTGACTTGTATAATTGTTGCTATAACAACTGAAAGATGTATCATGAGTATATGTTTGTGTGTATGTTATGTGTTGTGTGTGTGTGTGTGTGTGTGTGTGTGTGTGTGTGTGTGTGTGTGTGTGTGTGTGTGTGTGTGTGTGTGTGTGTGTGTGTGTGTGTGTGTGTGTGTGTGTGTGTGTGTGTGTGTGTGTGTGTGTGTGTGTGTGTGTGTGTGTGTGTGTGTGTGTGTGTGTGTGTGTGTGTGTGTGTGTGTGTGTGTGTGTGTGTGTGTGTGTGTGTGTGTGTGTGTGTGTGGCAGCTTATACGGTTGTTTGAATCTTCAACCGAAACCATACACTGCACCAAGATTCCATAGTGGAGATAGACATCTGCACTGCCATAAATACTGCTGCTTCGGATAAGTTCCTCCCATTTACTGTGTCATTTCCATTTGTTTCATATATTTGTTTCATCGTGAGTATCACTGTTTTGTAATCAAGTTTTTGTTTTATTTGTTCATTTGACTACTTCAGAATTTCTTGTAGACGTTATTTTCTCTCCATTCACTTCTTCGTCTGCTTTTTCACCCACTTTCATTCACTTTTTCGTTTTATTCTTCATCCATCCTTTCATCCTTCTTTCATGTATTCATGCATCCTTTCATCCTTCTTTCATGTATTCATGCATCCTTTCATCCCTTTTCCGTATACTCATCCATTCATCCATCTTTTTCTTTTCATATACTCATTTCTTTTTCGATCCTTCTTTCATATACTCATCCATCCTTCCATCCTTCTTTCATTTACTCATTCATCCTTCCATCCCTCTTTCATATAATTATCCATCCTTCCATCCCTATTTCATATACTCATCCATCCTTCCATCCCTCTTTTTCTTGTACAGTTTCATCTTCCTCCGAGACACCTCAACGGAGGCATGACTAATGCATGGCTGATGCAGTGTGCATATGAAAGTCACAACAACCAGTCTATCGTCATCACTTCGTCCTACGCAACGGAACGAAGCAACATGGATTGGTCAATCTTGTATCAATAAATAAAACTCAGGGATGGTGAGACAAAACTGACACCTGACTGATATCATCTTGCACTTCTCTCTTCTGACCGCTAAGCGTGAAAGATGTCTGAGCTGTAAGGTTGAGCCGGAGTCTAAATATGTATAGTACGAGATATGTAAGCTATTTATATATCTATATGTGTATGTGTATGTTTGTACAAAATATATACAAATAATGTGATTGTAATGTCATTCGAGCTCAGTAACGAAGCCGAGAAGTAGGCTGTCAGTTAGGGGCACCATTCAAAAATTGACAAAAACGACCTTTAAGAGTTGGTGCCGGTGATATCGAATCGATATTTTCGATTCCTGCACAAGTGAGATATGCAAAGCTTTGTCTTAACGATGAATGGCTGCCTTATCAGCCCATCTTTATAGGGAATCAATGAGGAAGAAAACCATCGTTTTTACACTTTCTTGCGTCGTGGCTCTGCAAATTGTCTGTGTCATATAATACGATACAATACAATACAATAAAATACAGTACAATACAATACAATACGATACGATACGATAAAATACAATACGATACATTACAATACAATACAATACAATACAATACAATACAATACAATACAATACAATACAATACAATACAATACAATACAATACAATACAATACAATACAATACAATACAATACAATACAATACAATAAAATACAATACGATACGATACAATACAATACAATACAATACAATACAATACAATAAAATACGATAAAATACAATACAATACAATACAATACAGTACGATAAAATAAAAGACAATACGATACGATACAATACAATACAATACAACATGATACAATACAATACTACACAACACAATAAAATAAATTACATTAGAATATAAAACAATACAACATGATACAATGTAATAAAAGACAATACAATACAACAAAATACAATACAATACAACACGATACAATGCAACAAAATACAATACAATACAACACGATACAATGCAACAAAATACAATACAATACAACACGATACAATGCAACAAAATACAATACAATACAACACGATACAATATAATAAAAGACAATACAATAGGGTAAAATACAACGACGAGAATCTGTTAGCGGCATTAACCGTGAAGAGCGTCAAGGCCACCCTCGCAGTAATCGTAACTTTTCATGAGTTTCTGAAGTTTCAAGCAGCTCTTTGTGACATTTTGTTCATTGGGAAATCGTGTCTTGAGCATACTTCATCGTCTTCTCGCGCCCTTGACACCTGTAGCGGCTTAGTTCCTTGAATGACGTCATGGGGTGTTCAAGCTTTCTAGATGTTCCATCCACCGAGAAAGTTCATCATAGAAAACTTTTTATGGTCATTTTTGGATGAAATCTTGTCAGGGTCACTTGCGAAAGTGGGTTATTACTTGGAAATAACTTGAAAGATTTTTGTTAAGTGAGTAATTAGGCGGTAGTTGGAGCTTCAAATGACTGTTAAACTACGTAGTTACTTGGAAGTCTATTCCCCAGAAAGGACTGAAATGTTCGGATTAGTTGCTTTTGAGAGAGGCTTGGTGTTGGAGGGCTTTTGAAGAGTGTTTAATCAGCGCCATACAAATGTTTGATAAGATTATAATTTGCGCTGAGTTGCTGGAAAGATTCCAATTGCTTGAACATTTATTTTTAAAATAGGCTTTCAAAAAAGAGATGTGATAACGTTCATTTAACGATGAGGAAGTTTAACAATGAAGCGCAAAATAAATGAGAATTGTGACGTCGCTAATTTTGTATCCATGGAAACATGTTGGTCATAGTTCACCATCCTTCACAACGCCTTTCAAAGTTCATTTAAAATGTCCTCTTTTTGATCAAAAATTCGAAAAAAAAATTGGTCTGGACTGAATTAATGAAATTATTTTTTTTAAATATAAAAAATATTCGTGGAAAGTTTTTCTAGTGGCCTCAAAAATAAGGAAGCTGTGAAAGAAAAACCAAAAAAATAGAAAATAATTGCGCATGCGTTTCAATCATTCTCGACATTATCGTTTCAGCGTTATGGCAAGAATGTTGTGTAATGCCTTTTTTGGCCACTCCGAAAGAAATAGTTTCTAAATTGCCACGAAATCTATTAAGCAAACGACGCACCTCGTCAGGGAGGCTAATGAAGGAGGAATATAAGGGGGCATAAGAGGAACATGAAGGGAGGAAGGAGGAGTACAGAAAAACATAGGAAGAACACGAGGGAGGGAAGAAAGAAGAGAAAAAAACTATGAAACAAATACAAGGAAACAAGAGAAAATTCAATGAAAAACGGAAAAATATAAGAGGATGGGAAAGGAATGTGAGAGGGTTATGAACATAAAAATATTTTAGAGTTGCTCAATAGGAAGATAACCCTGAAAACAAGGATGCTGGCGAAGTAATGGTTTCAGTTGGTTATGGTGCTCATGTGGACACATTCGAGTGCGGAGGTATGGAAGATTTATAATATAAAATAGGAAATACAGATTGGAATGTCATCATGAAATCAGAGTTGAGGCTTGAAAATAATTTAACTGTAAGAATCAGATTTGGTTGCTTGATAAAAGTCCAAAAAATCACTATTCCAACAGCCATAACCATCAAAGTCCATATACTAATAATTATTCTTTACTTTTCTGCATTCTGTCATTTGATGTGTCTATCCCACAAAAATGTTTCCATCGCTACTCTTGCTTATTACCCCATCACAACCTCCACTGGCTCCACTGCATCTACCTCAAGTTCCATTCCATCTTTATAATCCATCCAGCTTTTCTATCCCAACCCCACAATCTTCCATCCAATCCAACTACAACCCAATCCTATCAATATCACCTTTCTTTTCACCACTTTTTCCAAAAAACCTTCTTCTCACAGCATTCTTTTCAACTTTTATTCTTTCCTTTTTCATTCCCTCTCTCCACAACTTCTCCTCTTCACCACTCGCTGCATAACTATTAGCAAAATCCGTTTAGTTTGTCAGTACGGAAGTGGAGCGTTCAGACTGAGTGTTTCACTCGCACCAGCAAGCCACTTGATGGAGTTGACGGCTGAAGGCTCAAAAGTTCGCTCAAATTTATACGCCGTGTAATTCAATTCTTTTTCCGACTTTTACTAAAGCCAGCTCATTCGGCTGTTTCAAATATGCAGGGAATACATTTTGTAGAAAAAGCTCTATAATAAAAAAAACTTTAAAAAATCTTTTAAAACTCCTTTTTAAAATCTTCAAAAATCTTTTTTAATACTTTAAAAAATATTCGAAAAAGATTTTTTCAAACATTAAAAATATTCGCAAAACGAGGGATATCTTGGGGTGAGGGAGAGGGAGAGTGTTCATGTCCCCCACGAGGGAATCTCAAGAGCCCCTCAAGCAAGTGGAAGTCCTGCGAAGCATAACGCACGCCAACGCACCGACGTCTCGAGTGCTGGTCACTCCGTGTAGTGGCTTCGATTACCTTCGGAGATATTTTTATTGAACAATTTTTTGTGCCTCTACGCAAGCACTCATTTCCCCTTGTCACTTTCTCTTTTTTTTCTATGACTCTTTTTATACATGATAAATCTTGTTGTTGTTGATGTTGTTGTTGTTGTTGTTGTTGTTGTTGTTGTTGTTGTTGTTAATGTTGTTTTTAATGTTGTTGTTGTTGTTGTTGTTGTTGTTTTGTTGTTGTTGTTGTTGTTGTTGTTGTTGTTGTTGTTGTTGTTGTTGTTGTTGTTGTTGTTGTTGTTAATGTTGTTGTTATTGTTGTTGTTGTTGTTGATGATGTTGTTGTTGTTGTTGTTGTTGTTGTTGTTGATGTTATTGTTGTTTTTGTTCCAAACTTTCAAAGTGTTTTTTTCAGTTTTAACGCTACCTCCAATCTTAAGTTGTTTTTTTTTCATTTTCCGCAATCAAAGCACACTTCTTGTTTGGCCTTCGAGATTTTTACTTTTTTGCTTACCGACGCAAATCGTATGAGAAAAAAAATTACACAAAAAAGCCACTATCGTAGTAATATTGAGTTAACATAAGAGTGATACAATTTTGCGGCAATATGAACTAATATGCTCGCATGTGATTGGCTGGCGGCCTTGTGTCATACTTGGTCAGTCAACCACGTGATGATGAACGCGCTGTGTTAAGATTCCCGAATGACGTATGAATGACTAAAAACGTCGAATTGCTTGTTAAAGTGGATGCTGCGGTTTTCGGAAGTTTTTTGCAGTATTTTTGTGTTTTTTGTAGAATTTTATGTTTCCATTGTCTTTCCGAATTATTGCCTTTTCCTTTGAATTTTACTTGAAAAAATGTCTTCATTCATAAATATAACATACCAATGTTTTTATTTTTAAATTCTCAACGGTTCAAAGCAATCAATCATGACCAGTCGCCCAGTGGACAATTAAAACCTTTTCACATTTCCATCTTTTTGTCATTTCACGCCTCCTCCAACGGCGTTGAAGGCCACTGAGACGTGTTCATCTTGCAGTCTCTGCTACCCGCCACACTCGTGGTCCGTTCATCAGGAGAAGGAGAGCCTCATTGAAGCAAAATTGAAAAATCCAATTAAGGAAGCATTAAAGAATTTGGCGGCCTAAATAAATTATTTTTCCGTTGCAACTTCTTAAATTTTTTTCCAAATCACAAACAAAATAACGGTGCACATCTTTCTTTCTTTTTTTCTCCTTTGTGCTTGCTCTCTTTGCTGCCTGCATGCAGCATTCTGTCTCAGACGCTCAGCAAAGAACATTGAATGGAAAAATTAAACTTATTCTTTGTTTTTTTTCTTTTAAACACAATGGATAAGCTGGTTACAAACTCATTTATTTTGTTTGGTACTGGTTGTTATTGAAAGTTACTTCAACTGAAATGACTTGGCAAGCTTTTATGCCTGAAATGCAGTGTGTGATGTAGGTTTGAAAAAAGGAATTGTTCTGAAAGAAAGGTGTGAAGTTATTTAAAGGGGCTTTGATGCATGGAAGCAAAGCGCCATAAAGAAGTGGAAACAGAAGACAAAATGAAAATAAAAAAAGTCCACAAATTGTAAATTTTTAATTAAAAAAACAACGTTTTATCAAAAATCAAACGTAAATCAGTTGTCTTCATTCAAGTTTTGTTCAACATCTGGCGGGAGAAGGCAAATTACAGAGACGAATTCTAAATTGAAATTTTTACTGCGAGTAAGTCGCGAAATTATGAAAGACTGGAGTATTGGAGAAGAAAGGACAAATTTATGGGAGCGCAGAACGGGCAGGCTTCATACCAAGCAATAACCATAACTTCCTTTGCGATATTAACCTCAACTTTAGTGCTCACAAAAACGTTCATCATATTTTCCGGCAATATTCACCCTTTGAAACATCAAGAGAAATTGCTTCAATATTTGTTTACCAATATCTCAATAAAATTCGGCGAAACATTGCTTGGCAGAGTATGGTTTGATTGATATTGAGATTGATCTTTGCGCCTCATTCGTCTGCCAATTTCTCGAACTTTAGGATAGACTTTCTGTTTTCAAAATCATTTGTTTAATTATTTTTTATTTCTTTTTGTAATAAATGAATATTCAAAAAAGATTTATCATTTATTATAGTTAAAAACATACTTTTTCCTCAACAAACACTAATATTTTGTAAGGCCACTTCATGTAAAAGTTGGCGGTTTTTGAAATTTGTAATTGCTTGCAAAAGTAGGCGCTATAAAAACATAATTTCGAACAAATGTTTTGATAGGATTACATTTTTTTGTTTTTATGGTTTTTAAACGACTCAAAAAGAAAAATTTTTTAATTATGATATTCCTAGATTTTGGCATCGAAGTGTTGTGCGTATTTCCTTCAAATTATTTTTTGTTCATAGTCTTCATTGAAGCAAATCCGGACAAACGCTAGAAATGTTACACGGTGAAAGCTCAAAATGAAATTTTAAAAAATTTCGTTGAAAATTTAACCAAAAACACACGACTGTTTTTTTGAATAACAAAACAAAGAACTACAAAAAGTCAAAAACAAAAAAAATCCAAAGAAATTGATGAAGAAAAAGTGGAAGAAACAAAAAAGGAATTTTGGAAAAAAGAAAAAAAAAGATTTGAAGGGAGCAGGAAGGAGGAGGTGAAGAAAAGAAGGTGCGTTGTTGAAGGGTCACGCAGGAGGACTTACGACGACTGCGTAGTGAAGAGAGGAAACTTGGAAAGGCACCAGGCACTGCCATCTAAATCAGGCGCATTCTGACTTCTACTGCACCCTTGAGGATTGCTTGTCAGAAAACATTTCTTAATGTGTGTGTTTGTGCGCGTGTGTGTGTTGGTATTTTTTACGTGTGTATGTGTGTTTGTGTGTGTATTGGTATTTTTGTATGTGTGTGTTTTTGTGTGTGTTTGAATATTTTTTTGTTTTGACTTGTTTTTTTGTGTGTTTGTGCGTAAGTGTGTGTTCTTTTTTTTTTACTGGAAAGGTATATTTATGCCAAAGTTTTTCCATTTCAAACAGCCACCACAGACCACCAAACAACCACCCTTAATGAAGACATGCGTCCACTCAATTCCACCCCTCTCACACTTTCAAGTCATTAAGACACCTAATCATTCACTTAACTCTGTCAAGAGCTTGTCTGATAGTGAGGTGCTGTAAGTGGTGATGGGGACTGCCGTGAGTTGGTGTTAGTGGTGGTGTTAGTGGTGGTGGTGTTAGTGGTGGTGGTGTTAGTGG
>OX387254.1:6621578-6681578 GCA_947562095.1 Branchellion lobata | reverse complement strand
GTATCCATCCATTCACCCACCCACTCACAAACCCATCCACGCATACATCATGCAGCTCGACAGGTGTTTCAAGAAGCAAATGTAATAATGAGCAAGGCTTGACGGCCCATCGCTTCTTTATTGCTTCTTTTCCTTTGTGTCAACTCGCCATCTTATTAATAAAAAATATATAAATATAAAAATTCATATCAAGCCGCCCTTTCAACTTTTAATACAAAAAATACTTTAAATACTATCTTCCTCCGTGAAGCACCATCGCTTTCCATAGCAAAGGCATGCGGGCTCAGGAATGCATTAGAGGAAGAGGAGGAGGAAGAGGAGGATGAGGAAGAGGAGCAGGAGGAGAAGGAGGAGGAAGAGGAGGAAGAGGAGGAGGAGGAGGAGGAGGAGGAGGAGGAGGAGGAGGAGGAGGAGGAGGAGGAGGAGGAGGAGGAGGAGGAGGAGGAGGAGGAGGAGGAGGAGGAGGAGGAGGAGGAGGAGGAGGAGGAGGAGGAGGAGGAGGAGGAGGAGGAGGAGGAGGAGGAGGAGGAGGAGGAGGAGGAGGAGGAGGAGGAGGAGGAGGAGGAGGAGGAGGAGGAGGAGGAGGAGGAGGAGGAGGAGGAGGAGGAGGAGGAGGAGGAGGAGGAGGAGGAGGAGGAGGAGGAGGAGGAGGAGGAGGAGGAGGAGGAGGAGGAGGAGGAGGAGGAGGAGGAGGAGGAGGAGGAGGAGGAGGAGGAGGAGGAGGAGGAGGAGGAGGAGGAGGAGGAGGAGGAGGAGGAGGAGGAGGAGGAGGAGGAGGAGGAGGAGGAGGAGGAGGAGGAGGAGGAGGAGGAGGAGGAGGAGGAGGAGGAGGAGGAGGAGGAGGAGGAGGAGGAGGAGGAGGAGGAGGAGGAGGAGGAGGAGGAGGAGGAGGAGGAGGAGGAGGAGGAGGAGGAGGAGGAGGAGGAGGAGGAGGAGGAGGAGGAGGAGGAGGAGGAGGAGGAGGAGGAGGAGGAGGAGGAGGAGGAGGAGGAGGAGGAGGAGGAGGAGGAGGAGGAGGAGGAGGAGGAGGAGGAGGAGGAGGAGGAGGAGGAGGAGGAGGAGGAGGAGGAGGAGGAGGAGGAGGAGGAGGAGGAGGAGGAGGAGGAGGAGGAGGAGGAGGAGGAGGAGGAGGAGGAGGAGGAGGAGGAGGAGGAGGAGGAGGAGGAGGAGGAGAAGGAGGAGGAAGAAGAGGAGGAGGAGGAGGAGGGCGCAGGGATGGTTTATGACAACGAGATCTGTGCACAACGACTCGTCCTCCAGAGAAGCCTGGTCGATAGAAGTTTAATGGCTTGTCTGAGCCTCAAACAAGAGCGTTCTGGAACTTTCTGATAGATTGTGCCATTGTGGATTATTTTTTTCAGTATCACAAGTTTTGTTTTTTAATTTTTTTAAACAAGAAAATTTCAACAAAAATCTGATTTTTTTTTCAAATTTTTCATAGTTTCAAGGTCTTGATTAAATCAAATTCAGATGTTACAATTGGGAAGAAAAAAGTATTTTGATTTGAATGAAAATCAGAAGATAAAGCCTAATCGAGAGGAAAGTGAAGAGTCTTCTGCGGGAGTCTCGCCTGCTTTATGCCTCCAAGCCGTGCCTCGTCTCTCCAGACGACAACAAACCACCGCAAAATTAGCAAATTGAACGACTCTGCAAAACTCTGCTAAACAAAAAAAACTGTTTGTCTGTTTTTTTTATTTTTGAATCATTCTTTGTTTGAATGAAAAAACACCTGAAAATTACCAGGATGGGCTGTAGTTTTCATTGAATAAGCAGAAAATCAATATTTATCGGAAAAATCTGCTTCTCGTCTTTTTTCTGGCTCATTTCAGATAGAATCTCACAATAAAAAACCTCATTTTCTCATTTATTGCGAAAGTTACTTTTTTTTGCACATCAATTTTTAGGTTTTTATGTTTTTTTTCAAATAAAGTAGAACTAACCCCAGAAAATTCCGAGACCACTGTTACACCGTTAATTTGTAAGTATAAGCGTTCAAATTGGTTGAATATTGATAATCCAGCTTAAGTTTTATTTCAAACAGATTATTCCATTATATTGACTTTCTGATACCTCGTTATTTCCAAATTACTTTTTATAACCACGTTCTCGGCGTCGAAGCGAAGCGAAACGTTGCAAGAGGGGTCATAAAGTGACACGATTTGATGAAGTTAACCAACTGCACAGCCTCATGAATATTTGAATGTAGATTTGCTATGGCCTGGTCCAAACAACCAAATTGTTTTTACGACCTGGCCGATAAAGAAAAATAAATCTTTTTTTTTATTTTTATCTTATTTTTAACTTTGATTTTTTTTTTCAACTTTGATATTGTTCTTCTTTTTTTTTACTTCATTTTTTTTCGGTTTTCTCAATTTGGGCGTCTTTTTCTTTCTTTTTTCAAGTTCAAACTTCCAGTAAAACGAAGGCAGGGAGGAATAGATGAGTGGGAGGGGAAGTTACATAATGAAGGAAGTATAATGGATGTGGCAGTAGCCAGTACAAAGATGCACTTGATAAGTCTTCCTCGCTGGATGCCAGTTAATCCCACTTTCATATCCATTATGTTTTATTGGTGGGCCTTGTAGCGAAGAAACAATAAAAAATATTTAGAAAAAAAAATTGACGAAGTTCAGTTTTTTTGAGAAAAAGTAATGGAAAAGTGTAGAATTGAGGAGTTTATGGTGAAAAAGGAAGTAAAGAATTCGATAGGGTGGGTACGAGGAAGTACGAGGAAGAAAACCAATGTTTTGTGAGGGAAATAGATTTATGAAAATAATAAAAAAGTGTGAAAAACTGCCTTGGCCTCATTTCTCCAGCACGCTAATTCCTTCCTATTATCCGCCCTCTTCATCTTCTCTGATAGCTTCTTATCACGCGCTTTTCTTTTCAAACACAACTGCCAGAACAGCTCCAAAGTTATGAGTGTGTTTCGTGGTGAGCACCCGATAAAGTCAATGAAGGATCTTGGGTTTCTCTTTCTGGAGCTAGCCTTCCAGAATGTTAAGTTGGATACAAATGTGCTACTCTTTCGCACTGTGTTTTTTAAGGATGCTACGCCAAAAAAATTTTAACTAAATTTACTTTTTTCAAAAAGGTTTAATCTTTTCACTTTTGCAAAAGAGGAATTCGTGGAAAAGGAGGAATTTAAATGACTTTATCAGTTGACCACTGATATGCACCGCGATGTTTATTTTTGCGACTTGACTTTCATTCGGATTGGCTTAAGAAATTTTATTAGAAAGAAAAAATGAAAACCAGAATAAATAAATAAATAAATATTTTTTAACAAAATGAAATCTGAAAAAGAATTCAAAGTAAAGAAGAAACAATAAATTCTTTAGAAAACTTGAAATAAAAATAAATTAAAATAAAAAGATTCGCTGGGCGGGAAGATATCAGGCACAAGGAAGTTGCAAAGACATATTGGGAGGCAGTGAAGGTGTGAAGGTCTGGCACGAGTGTTTTGTTTTAACGCCCCAAGAAGTCAATTCACCTTCCCTGAAAATTATTTTTTTTGTTTTTTTTTTTAGTTTTTCAAGTTCAAAACTGAAAATTCTTTTAAAAAAGCTCCACGTTGAATGAATATACTCTGCCAAAGTTTTCGAAAAACAATGGCTTGATGTGGAGTTTCTTTGAAAATGAAGGTGGTTTGAGAAAGCGTTAAATAACTATGATAATGTGGTCATTGTCTTTAACGTTGATTTTATTTTATTTTTAAAGATTTTAACGATCGAAAAATCTATATTATATTTTCGATACGTCAAAATAACGAGGATGATCAAAGGACTGACAAACACATTCAAAAAGATACGAGAAAAGATTTATAACGTCATTTTATAGAGCTTAACAAAGTCATTAGCGAATTTATCACGCCTTTCAAACGCACATCCCTTCATCCGGCACACGTACAAACAGGCAATCAATTGGACATCTTTCATTTGCAATTCAAAACTGGAATGGCTCGAGATATAACCAGGTCTAGCACAATAATAAATATAATAATATAAATAATAATAATAATAATAATATAAATAATAAATTGAGTGATTGAAGGAAATACCACTTTTTGTGTCTGCTAACAAGCTGTTACGGGGTTGCTTTGAGTCATTTTGTAGTGTTTATAGGCACTTTGGAGCGAGTAAACAACTCGCCTGCATGATAAGAGCCACCTTTATTTGACCATGATCGTTCAAACTCTCCTTTTTGCTCTCTTCCTGTTGACTTTTTTCTTATTTTTATTTACTTGTTTACTTGTAAAAATTTTTTTTTTACTTATTTACTATATTATTTATTTACTTATTTAGTTGAGAATGTCTTTTTTTACTTAAGTTTTATTTTATTTATTTACTTATTATGGGGTTTTTCCTCTTCTGTAAATCCTCTCGCAACCATTCCATTATCTTGCAGGTAACAGGAGGATTATGCTTGAGAGCAGTCGATCCAAACTCAAGAAGGTTGGTGGTTTGAACACAAACTTCTCTTAGAATCCCAGACTAATGCGTTGTTTTTTAACGACTTTCACTGTTCGACTTCAAATACAAAAAATGATTTTTTTTTTAAATAAAAATTAAAAAAATAAATACGTGGTCTTGTTTGCAATGGAGAACTCTCGAAGACGCTGTTCTAATTGGATCTTGAACGACGCAGAGAGCAAAACTAAAGTGACGTGTAACTTAGTCACGTTTGGGCAATTTAGCGAACGAATAAGCCATCAGAAAAATATCATTTTTGCGTAAAAGGAGCGCTTGTATGGGGAATAAAAATATTATGGAAAAGTCGATGCTTGTTCGTTTTTTTAGAATGAAAAATT
The DNA here is from genome assembly GCA_947562095.1 of Branchellion lobata. NCBI lineage: Eukaryota > Metazoa > Annelida > Clitellata > Hirudinida > Piscicolidae > Branchellion > Branchellion lobata. The sequence continues at coordinate 6,676,768 of OX387254.1, read as the reverse complement.
TTGTGTATTATGAATGTTAAATTTTTATTTTATTTTGGCGTTTTTTTACTGTTTCAGGAGATTTCTCAGTGGCTTTTTATTATTTTCTTTTTGATGGTTTGCAAATGAAAGCCTTTGACAGAGATTCAAAACCGAATGGCCATGCAAGTTTAATTAACTACAAAGATTTGCTATCTGTGGGGGAAACTCTGAAAAATATAAATTTTGAAAAAAAAAATCAAGTATTTAAAAACTGATCTTCCACTTCCATAAACTAATATCGTGGCATTAGGCACACAATCAAAAGCACAACAGCTTTACGACGCTGGTCAAGGGAGTGGGCGCCAGTCCATAAAAGGCGATTCGTTCCTAGCTTCACTTTTATTGTGGTGAATAAAATTAAAGATTTAAAAAGTGTATCTTCTTTTCGGAAGAAAACTTTTGTTTCAGGGGGGGATCGGAGGGCTAATGTGGTGTAAGTGCACCTTTAGTGAGCTGCATTGTCATTTCACGCTTGTGAACCGGTCTTTATTCTCTATAACTATCTGCTATGTGATACTGCTTACAAATAAGTTTGAGTATAAAACGTTTTTTCTTTAAATAATGAAAATTTGAAAGAATAAGTAATAGTTTTTAAAACAATTTAGGATTAAAAAATGGTATTTTAAAAATTATTTTCATTTTTTTTTCAAAAATAAAAATAAAAATTTTTTTTTTTCAAAACTACGATTCCAATATGGAGCAACATTAAGGGGGTATGGATCGGTCCGGCGAGGCCTTATTATTAACTTCGCGAGGTTTTAGAGGCCTCATAGCTCAGGGAGGAAGAAAGGAAATAAAAGGCACAAGATCTTAGGAAGCTCATAAAGAAGCTTAATTATTGAAGCTGCTCAATTGTTTTTGCATCAAAAACTCTCATTCAACTTCCTCATGAAGTCTTTTTTTTTTTTTACTTTGACTTTGATGTTTTTGACTGCAATAACAATAAATAATACAAGCTTGCATTCAATGAAGGATGAGTTTCAGAAGGTTCAAAACGGATAATGTTTATTTAAAAGTTATAATTTTCGAAACTTGCGATACAAGACATGATTCAAGTGAGTCATAAGGTAGCTCTACCCGCTCTAAATATGCTCTTTTCCTACTGCAAAAGCGTTACTTTTTATCGTGTATTCTTCCATAATTTCTTCAAAGACAGAAGATAGCACGTGAATCTGTGTTTTCACAAAAAATCCAATTCTCTAGGGTTGGAACGAAAGGAAATGTACGGCTTACGAAAATATTTGTATCGCAGAAGAAACATTATTTCAACAAACCCAACTGAAAACAGGATTATCTTCCTCTGATAAATATTTAATTTTTGTGTATTCAACGTTAATAATTATGTTTTTGGAATTTATGAATTGATGTGCCAACACTGAAATGTTTCTTTGAGGGCGCCTTGCATTTGCAATGCAAGCACGTGCGCTGCCTACAAAATCATCCGGTAGCTAGTTGCTCCATTCGCCACCATCCATCACCTCACACTCCCTCCACGCTCTCCTGCCTTTTCCTTCCAAATTAAAGGCGATGACGAAGCAAAAGCCGTGTGCTTTCATATGGGCCATGTTCCAATCGAAAACATCGCTTTTATGCCTACTTTTCATGTATTCGTGGCATTTGTACGAATTACTAAGAACATTCGGGAACTTCCTAGAGCTTGGCACATCACCACTCGCCCACTGCATCCCAGGCGCTGACGAGACACAGTGAGTTGGAGCACAGTGAGATGAAGGCGCAAGCAGCCCTGCTGACCATTCTCTCGCTCACTCAGATCACAGAGCTCAAACTGCTCTTGGACATTGGCAGGAGTGGCCACCGCTTTTACGACTTTGTCCTCACCATGCTGTTGGCATGCATCTCCTTCGAACTCCTCATCGGAATCATCATCATCTACATCGGCAACCTCCACTACTACAACCAACCCTCCGAAAGCACGTGGTGTTGCTGCTACAAGCCCACCCAGGCGTCTGAGACTCCTCCAAAGGATACCAAAGAAGCCACGACAGCCAGTAAGTGTCGCCTCTGCTGCTGCTGTCCTCGCCACTGGTACAGACGCTTCCCCATCAAGACTTCTTCCTCATACAAGACAGTGCGCGAGACACCAGCGGTGGAGTTGAGTGGACCCAGCAGAGCAGCCGTAACCTCGCCCATCCTTTCAACAATCGAGTCGAACTTTATGTCAACGCTGGACGCGGGAGGAGTGCCGGTGGAGAAATCTGAAGCGAATATCGAGATGGCGAGGGTGAAGATAGCCGATGCAGACATCAAAATTATCCGCTCAAGTAACTACGTGAAGATCGTAGAGGACGCCTTCTCGAAGTCATGCAACAACGCCGACATGCAAGCAGAGCTTGCGAGGGCGAAAGACGAGTTGGCCGCGGCCAGCAGAGAAAAGCAAGAAGCGGAGGCTGAGAAGAAACTTGGAGAGGCACAAAAGCACCACGCCATGTTCATGGAGGAGCAGATGGAAGACCGACAAGAAAAGGTTTGTAGTGGTCAGTGATTGACTTTTGAAAAACCTTTTTGATTTATTTTGTCTTTTTATTTATTTTTTTCTTTTTTGGCGTTTATTTCATTTTAAACGATGTTCTAGCGGTTGATGCTTCTTCTTCAAAATAATTCTGTTTTATCTCTTATTCTTTTCCTTATAACCTGTTGTTTGTGTGTCAAAAGCATTCCTTATCCAAGGTGACGTTCAGGAAAATGGCATTTTGGCAGCACATGGCGACCTACCTGTTGTACTTCGTAATGCTCATGAACGTCTTCATCACCACTTTCGGCATCTCCGGAGGCAACTCTTCAGCTGCTGTAGCCCTGGTCACTCCTGCTTCCTCTTCGTCTTCTTCCTCCTCTTCCAACAGCACTTTTTAGACTCCAACGCACAACCTGCACTATTTTGAAAATAAGTTTCGTTGTTCAAAAGCACCTCAATCTCTTCAATTCTCTCTTGAATTATTAGTTTAGGTCCGTACCCAGCCTGCTAGCTCCCTTGTTTCAAGCTCTCAACCTAATCTTGCCATTTTATTTTTCATCTGTTTATAACAACCACTAATAAATACCACTACTAACTACCAACAACAACTACCACTAATTCCTACAGCTAGGAATTAACACTATAACTCTGATGCGGGTACATGCCGAAAAACTACTTAAAATGCCATTAAAAACAACAGCCACGGTTACGCTTTGAAAATTTACAACCATCACTAAAATCAGCAACAACTACGCCTACAAACAACATCAACCATCATTAATGATGGCAAAAAGTACTATTAACCACTACCACCAACAAAACAACCTTTTACTAACAACAGCAACTACACACATCTTTAACAACAGCAACAACACACACCTTTAACAACAACAACAACACACATCTTTTACAACATCAACAACACCAACCACACAACGATAACAGTTCAAGGTCGTGCTCACCACATATCATCAAGGTGCTGATTCTTTGACCATGTTGATTATACACGCTCATTTGGGCACAATTCACTCAAACGTCGCCACATTGCGTTCCAGCCCATTGCAGGCATGCTTTAAATTTTTTTTTATTCCAGCATAATTGTAAATAAACATGTCGATTTTGTCGATACAAACATCAAAGATCACTTATTTTGTTGTGGCATTTTTTTGCGATGTTGAAGCAATAAGAAGCAAGTTTCATGGAAATAAAAATATTTCGAATTTGTATCAAACCTCCACGCGCAAATCGTATTTTCTGACTATTCCAGTAGTAAATGAAATCTGTCGCATGAGCAACAGCTGACCTCCCACAAGCTACAGCAGATACTCTCTACCCCCTCATCGGTATCCTCTCCCTCGCAGACCGAGGAATGCTAATAAAAAAAATTTAAATAATTATTTATTCAAGTTATCGAGCGAAGACGCGTTATGGAAGTCGAAGCGAGTGCAGAGACTTTGAGTAAATTTTATTGGTAGTTTGATTGAGTGTGAAACATTCACGAACGAAGATTCGAAGGCGACATCGATGAAAGTTGAAATCACTTGGAAAACCAGGCGTTCAAAAGTGAAGAGAAAAAATTAAAAAGAAGCGGGTATGAATAGCACTTGAGAGAGAATGGGAAATAAATTTGACTCAGACTACCGAACGGGTGATAATCCCTAAGACCACAAACTAGACAAGTTAAAGCTCAATTGAAATGACTTGAAAGAAAATCTGCAGCTGCTATTAAATACTATGAGCTACCAAGCATTGAGTAGTAGGCCGATGAAACAAAAATTTGAGATGCCTTAATACAAAGTAAATTAAATATTTTAAAAACAAATTTGAATACCAACGAGCAATATGCTTATTTCTTATCACCAAACAACCTCTTCTCCACCAAACTTACCGTCATCATCATCATCATCATCATCATCATCATCATCATCATCATCATCATCATCATCATCATCATCATCATCATCATCATCATCATCATCATCATCATCATCATCATCATCATCATCTTCATCATCATCAGGCCCCTCATTCAGCAGGCGCGGCTCCTTCTTCGCCCTCGACACCATCAGCTTGGGCGTCTGATGTCCACAACTATGACAAAAATTAATTAACTTTTTATTTATATATTCAGAAAAGATTTATCCAAATATGAAAAAATAATTTTTTCATCAGTTTTTAAAATTAAAAAAATTTTAAGAACTAAAAATGAAAAACCAAATTTTGTACAAAGATAAAAAATGTTTGGAATAATAAAACTAAAAATTAATTTTAATAAATAACAAAAACAAACAAAAATAAAAATTTGGACCTAAAAATTATAATAATTCGCCGTGTTTTTGTAACATTTCCAGCGTACGCCTGGACTTGATCTATGAAAAAAAAACGAATAATACCGTGAGGTTGTCTCTGAGGAGTTGCATGATGAGGGTGGAGTCCTTGTAAGAGTCTTCATTCAGGGTGTCCAACTCCGCTATGGCCTCATCAAAGGCCTTAAAGGGTGCAGAGAGAGGATAGGTGGATAAGGTGGATGGGATGGATAAGGTGGATGGGATGGATGGATGGGTAGAAAGGAAAGACAGGGTAAAACAGGCGGAAAGAACTGATAACTTTACTGGAAAAAATTTCTATCAATAAATTGTTTTGAAAAATATGATCAGCGCTATGCAAATGTTTAATTAGATTGTATAAATACTACTAAAAGTTGTAGTTAAAATATAATTTAATTTATAATTGAAACTTCATTCAAAATTAAGTACAACAAACCAATTTTGCCAAATGACACGCCCTGTCTTGAGAGTTGAGTATTTCATAGAAGAAGACAGAGTAATTGAGAGCAAGGCCCAAACGGATGGGGTGGGTGGGTGTGAGCTGGTCTTTGGCAACATCAAGAGCTGCCTGATAAGCCTTCTGTGAGTCTGCTACCACACCTGGGTGGGTGATGGGTCATTCTTTCCAATTCTATTTGAAAAGTTGATACTACCTTCATTATCAATACCTAATTGTTGTTATTTAATCATATAAAAGTTATTAATTCTAGTCATTTAAAAATTTTATTAAAATTTATCTCAATTTTACTCTTCTCTTAAATTTTTATAAACTTAAAAATATCAAAAGTTTGAGTATTAAACCTACTCACCCGTTCTTTCAGGCTCCACTGAAACCTCAGCCAGGTACCTGTAGTAGTCACCCTTCATCTTCAAGTAGAACACCTTGCTCTCAGGGTTGGAGGACTTGGCTATCAGATATTTGTCCAACAGTTGCTATTGGCGAATGATTTCAAGTAAATTAAACCAGAAAGTGATGATTACGGATAAATTGTTGATGAAATCGATTATATAAAACACCGCAAAAGCACGTGGAACAAGTCCACATTTAAAGACTTATTTATTTATAATTTTAAAAAAAAGTATATTCAAAGTTGAGTAAGAAACACCTACAAGCACTTCGTTGCAGACGGTCTTCAGTTCCTTTTCTACCTTGGCCTTATAATCTTTCACCAAGTTCAGTTTTCGTTCGTTTGGATCGGTTTTTTGTTCAATGCTTGATATCACCCTCCACGACGACCTCCTGGCACCTACCACATTTTTGTAAGCCACAGAGAGAAGGTTGCGCTCTTCATTACTCAGCTCGGTATCAAGTTCGGTTACCTGCTTCATATCCACCGACATGTCTTCATACCTTTCCGCTTGCTCCGCCAACTTGGCTTTCTGTACGAGTTCTTCCCTTTCAATCGCCATTGTGAAGTACTTTTAAAAATTTGCGAATGGTGTTTAAGGAATCTCGTACGAACGAGCAAATATTGCTGCAACAGACGAAGAATGCGCCTTCACATAGCCAGCCAATCCCAGGCTTCTATTCATACAGCAATCGTAATTCATGGAACTTTCGATGTTATCTTTAATGAATACTCATAGTACATTTCTATCTTATACTTGTCTTAAAGTATTTAAATTAATTAGAAATATATTTTTTTAGCAAAAAACTTTTTTCAAATAGTTTTTAAATTTCTCACAATTAATTATATTCAGCTATATAATATACTTTAGTCCAAATTGTATCATGAATATTCATCAAAAAATTCACATTTTTTGAAAGTTATTACTAGCTCATATAAGCAACCTTATTAATAATTGAACGTGAATAGTTTTATTTATTATTTTTTTGTGGCTTAATTTTGTTAAAAAAGTAGTGAAAATTCAAAAATTTTGAAAACTCAATAAAAATGTTTAAAACAAAACGCTGCATCTTTTAATTATAGCTTACCTTTTAACTATTTTTGTAAATATTGTAACCATGTGTTTCAACGCGTTTAGCTGTTTAAAAAATTAATAAATCATGCATTTTTATCGATTTAATATAGCTACTTCAAAAAAATAATATTTAACTTTTCATGAGCTGTAGTCATTCTTTTTAAAAAGTTCAATGATGCAATTTGGTTTATTTTCATACATAATAGTCTTTTGGCTTTTCTTGACTTCACTGAATTTGTTTTTGGAAGTAAGGTGTTCTATTTTATTTGGAAAACCAATTTTCCAGTATTAAATTGATTAAATTCATCATTCCAAAATTGTTCAAAACTTTTCAGAAATTTTCTGGATGGTATTCTGAACTTCTTAAAAAATATGGAATAAATGTATCATATTTACATGTAAGTGTTGTGGGAAAAAATCAAACAAGAAATTTTTGGAAAAATTCAAAGCGAACAATAAAAAACTTCAAAAATCATATTTTTCTTCAGATAAGTTGGTTTACTAGCCGTTTTAACCGCTTCTTTCTGCGGTTTGGCTCTAAAAGCCCTCCAACCATGAAAATGTGGTTCAGCATTGGGGTTGTGTGTTCATTTGTTATCATGTTTTTGTCAAGTGTCCTTCTCATATGCATTCTTGTCAACACTCTACTGAAACAAGCGTCAAAAGAACAACAGCCAATTCTAACGCCCATTGTTAGAATAACTTTCTATTTCACTATTTTCATTTCCATATAATCACTAGTCTTCCAGATTGCATCACTTCATCATAATGATACATCTTCAAACATTCACTGTTCAGATGCCTGGAGTTAACTTGCCAAACAACCAACTGGGTTATTTTTTTGTTTCACTTTTGTTTTGTGCTCTCTTTCATGAGCTTGCTCATGCCCTTGCTGCTGTTTGGTGAGTGCTTTTTAAACCTTCTCTGCGTACCATTCTGAAGGCTGACTAAAGCAATTTCAAAATTTGATGTCTATAACATAAAAACTGTTTTGTATTCAATTATTTAACAAAAATTTGATCATCAAATTATTTTCAACTATTTAAAATTAAGCTAGCTATTCATGATTTTTCTAACTATTTGAGAAGGTCTCAGGTAACAAAATTCTTTATAGATAGTTGGAAGTTCCTCAATAATTCAAGAAGACATCAATTCCAGCCACACACCCTCACAGTGAGGAGGTGAGAGTGAACGGCAGTGGCATTTTTGTGCTCTTCCTCTACCCGGGCGCCTTTGTTGACCTTGACTCACAACAGGTGGAAGCCCTCACCCCTTTCAGGTGTGACTCCATCACTTCAGTGGAACATCCTTGTTGTTGTTTTTTCAATTTTCAGTATTTTTGTTTTTATTAATTTTATTTTTATTATTATTATTTCCTTATTATTATTATTATTATTATTTCCTTATTATTATTATTATTATTTCCTTATTATTATTATTATTATTTCCTTATTATTATTATTATTATTATTATTAGTATCAGTAGTATTAGTATTAGTAGTACTAGTAGTAGTACTAGTAGTAGTAGTAGTAGTAGTAGTAGTAGTAGTAGTAGTAGTAGTAGTAGTAGTAGTAGTAGTAGTAGTAGTAGTAGTAGTAGTAGTAGTAGTAGTAGTAGTAGTAGTAGTAGTAGTAGTAGTAGTAGTAGTAGTAGTAGTAGTAGTAGTAGTAGTAGTAGTAGTAGTAGTAGTAGTAGTAGTAGTAGTAGTAGTAGTAGTAGTAGTAGTAGTAGTAGTAGTAGTAGTAGTAGTAGTAGTAGTAGTAGTAGTAATAATAGTAGTAGTAGTAGTAGTAGTAGTAGTAGTAGTAGTAGTAGTAGTAGTAGTAGTAGTAGTAGTAGTAGTAGTAGTATCAGTTGTAATAGTAGTAGGAGTATCAGTAGTAGTTATAATGGTATAATAATAAGGATATTTATCATATTTAAAATATAAATATTAATATTGAAACTTTTTCAATCTTTTGTTTAGCTTTTCCACTTCCAGTCCACCATCTGACAGGCAACTGAGGATCTACTGCGCTGGAGTGTGGCACAACGTGGTGATAGTCATTCTATCTCTCCTCCTCCTCCTCTTCCTTCCTTCTCTCCTCCATCCCCTCTATCACCATGGCAACCAAGTCACTGTCACTTCGGTTCTGAAAGTAGGTCATGGATGGGAATGAATAAATAAAATTCGGTCACATTCGTATTCCTTGTTTTTAATTTATTTTTTTTCCAGTTGTCATAATGCCTTCTTTTCTGAACAAGCCTTTTTTAAAGGCAGTCAAAAAACCAATTACGATTTATGTAATCAAATCACTCAAACTTTATATAGAAATCTGCTTAAAGTTTATATAAAAATTAAAAAAAAGTTAAAAATTTAAAAAATTTAAAAATCAGTTAAAAATTTAAAAAAAGTTAAAAATTATAAAACTCAACTTGAAATTTCTATAAACAACTCTTCCAACCTTCGCTGATCTAATCCACCAATCACAGAACTCAGTAATATCTGGAGTGGATGGAGTTGAGGGAGGCGATAGCATAGGGTGGGTGGATGAGTGTCAAGTGAGGAGCTCTTCTGATTGGTTGAGCTGCATCCAATCAGCGTGGAGGCAACCAAGCAGGGGCTTTTGTGTGCAGCAGAAGGGGTCTTCTGCAAACAGCTCCAGAGGTGCTCGAAGATGATGATGATAATAATAATAATAATAATAATAATAATAATAATAATAATAATAATAATAATAATAATAATAATAATAATAATAATAATAATAATAATAATAATAATAATAATAATAATAATAATAACAATAATAATAATAATAATAATAATAATAATAATAATAATAATATGAGTAATAATAATAATATGAGTAATAATAATAATATGAGTAATAATAATAATCATCATCATCATAAAATAGATAATAACAAAAACAATTCCTATACTTTTCTAAGACATTTCAATAATTACATTTTGATTTCAAATTAGCATGATGACTCATTTTCCTTAAAATTAAATATCGTCACATCAACTAGTACTCTGAGCTGTCTGCTTTCTATGCTAAAGGCTTATAATCCAATAATCTTCAATTCTTTCACACGCCTCTTTTGTTATGTCTTATACATATAAAAATATTTTTCAAAAGGATTAGATTAGATTAGATTATGTCGATATCCCTTCCTCCAGAACGTCTCATGGAGTGTTGTTCTGACGCGTCGTCCTCTCAGTTGTGTTTCTACCACCAACTCCACGACAACACTTTTGTGAGTCTGTTGCCCTTGTCACATCCACCTCTTTCTGGTCGCTGTAACTATTAATTAATAGTTTCCAGTTTTTCTATTATTAATGATTCTATTTTGATAAATAGCTTGAATATTATAATCCTTCAGGAAGATTAAAACTTCAACAAATTAATACCTCGAACAGATTAACACATCAGACGGATTAACACTAGATAGATTAACACATCAGACAGATTAACACTAGACAGATTAACACACCAGACAGATTAACACACCAGACAGATTAACACTAGATAGATTTACACACCAGACAGATTAACACTAGATAGATTCACACACCAGCCAAATTAAGACCTAAAACGTGTTGATACCTCCTCATTCTTCAAATATGACTCCACCACACCCCAAAGGAGCACCATTGCTTGGTTGTTCGTCACTTGCTCGATCATCCATCGTGCCTCAGTGACTTCGACTGCGCCACACCTCCCGATCCCCCTTTGCCACACAAACTCCACCTGACAACCAGCAAGCCATCTCTGAGGCCTGAAGTCTCTAGACACCATTCGCACGAGCCTTCTTCCAATAGACACTACGCCAATTCTACCTTTTTCCACCGCAATGAAGTTTTCTTAAAGGGCAGACGACACTTTTCGAAAGATGCCTCGATGTTCGCAGAGTCACCACCAGCGTCTGATACCGAGGCAGTCAAGTGGTCGTGTCTGAAGCCCTCCATAGGCAACTTCAGCAGACTGGTGGTGGTGTCTTTCATCCAACAGCAACAACTACAACGACAACCTCTCAAGAAACCTCTACTCTTCCTCGGCCACCCGTATGATCTGTACCACTCCGGTCAGTCCTTGCTTGCATTGACCCGTGGGAAGTTACATTCAAAGTCCTTATTATATAATGGTCTTCCTTTCAAATATTTAATCCATTTTTTAAAAGCTCTTAAAAATTTTTTGTTCAAACAGTTTGTAGCAAAGCGCTCCTGAAGAGTATATACCAATTACAATAATAGATAATATAATTCATAAATAATGGTTTTATCAACAGTATACTCAGCGCTATACATTTTTTTTCAACTCAGACTAGAAGGAAAATAGGATTCCTATATTAATTTTTTTCAACTTACTCTTTTTAATTTTTATCACTATTATCACTTATTTGAAACTATTTATTCAATTTTATTTACCTTTTATTTTGTATTATTCTTCTTATTTATTCTACCCATTCATAACAATAAAATACAATACAAATACGAATATTATTATAGTGGCAGTAGAGTTTTGAGGCCATTTTAAAAATGTCACTCAGCTTAGCCATTATAATTAACGAATAACATTGTTTGTTCGGTGGCCGCTCATCCACCACGCACATCACTGATTTTCTTCCATCGGCTCACTTCCTCATCCGCCGCAGTAACCCTTTCCAACTACTCTCCCAAGTACTCCTTCCTCCCTCTCAATCCTCCCTCCGTCATTGAAACCCTACTCAGGTTCTCGTGAGGATCGATAGAAATTTAGCTCCTCAAAAGTTCAATTTTACATTTTTTATTCGATTTTTTTTTCAATTTTATAAATTTGTTTTAATATTTCCCGACTTTTTTTTTGTTTCATTTGCTGCCAATTTCTTTTTAATTCTCAATCCACTTTCTTCATTTCCCTTTTACATGATCCATTTTCAATGCCCTTTCATTATTCTCAATTCATCCTCTCCACCAACAACCATTCGACCACATGGCCATTCCAGGTACTTTATCTCGCTCTCAGGAGCGCTAGCGGTTTTGAACATAGTTCCGTGTTATTCGCTAGATGGCCAGTGGATCTGCAAGGCTCTCTTCAACTGTTTTCTACCACGTTGGGTACCAAATAGTCATTCCAGGAACATTATCTACAGTGCCACCATAAGTATTGGCACTTTTCTGGTTGCTTCCAACGTCTTCATCGCTCTATGGACTTTGTTTGTGAATTGATGTAGTGTAGTGGGTAGTGTTTGTGTTACTGTATCTGGAAGGGTGGTGTCTGGCATAGTGATGGGCCTGTAAAGAAGGTGCTTGTTGGATTTTTATAGACCGTTTTTCAAATTGTTTTGTATGAATAAAATCACGAGAATATTAATTTTTCTTGCAAAATTATGGAAAAAAAGTTTTTTGGTGTTTTCAGCTTATTATTTTCGTAAAATTTATGAAAAGACCCTTTAATTGATTGAAAAACATACTAGTTATTATGAAATCCTTTTTTAAACGTACCTTTTTCATGGTTTAAAATGTTTTAGATTAGAAATCAAAAAATTTTTTTCGAGTTTGAGCGATTTTTTCTCGAAGCTCTTCGATGTTCTTGTCATCCATCTCCTGTTGGAACGAATGTCTGCCCATGTGAATCTTCTTCATCGCATCCAGGAACCTGCTGTTCTTCTTTTTCTCTATCTCAAGGCTCAGTCGAGCCACGTTTTGGTAGTCTGTATTAGCATTAAGCGTCATACTTAAAAAAAAGAAGTGCTTGAGTAAGATGAAAAATTGAAGAAAATGTATTTGAGAACGATGGGTTTTGAGAGAATGATTCAAAATCACCTTCTATTTCAATGTTTTTCACTGATCTCAACCTTGCGTTTCTGTAATCTTGTGGCCTTAGGTTGTCTCGTATTTCCGCCATTACAGTGTTCAAATTTGTCGCCCTGCGACGTAGTGAGGAAAATCTCTGATTTTATTTCAAATTTATTGAAATATTTTATATTATAAATTTAATATATATTCAAAAATTACTTTAACTTAGTTAAGTTAAAACATGGTTTAACGCAGATTTTTTCGTTCAAAAGTGTTTTAGATAAATAAATATTTAGAAAATTATATAATACCAGTTAGAATCCGTACGCGAGATCATCAGTTTGGCAATGAAAATAAGAAGTGTGAAAGTGAGTAGGACGATCAGCAATGCTAGTGCATAGTTTTGGGGTACTGTTGAGGGTTGAAAGGTAAATAATGATTTGATGCAATAAAAAACAAACATTTAAAAAAACAACATATTTTGAGTTAGATTCTTTCATTTTTTATAGTCTTTATTGAAGCAAATCCAAACAAACGCTGGAAATGGCACAGGACATGGTGAACAATCAAAAAGATGTAGACAAATAAATTAACATTAACTGATTTGACTGGATTAGTAACAGATTTTTTTACTTGATCTATCAGGGTGGTTTATTGATGTATCGATTGAGCATAAGTTGATTTTATCGATTTTGAATTCAATTGGAAGGCATATAAACTTATGAAGTGTCAAAAAAATGTTTTTTTTTTGAAAAATCAAAAAAAGTTTTTTCATTATCAGCTTTGCCTTTTTTTTTGAAGTTCAAAATCTGCTCTTTCCTACTCTGTCTGGATTTCGTCCTTTCCACAGTACTGAGACCTCATTTAAAAATCTATGAAGATTCTTCGCTTTCCAGCGACAAGGGTAATACCTCACTTCTTCTTTGCTTAAATTTCTTTTCTGCTTTTGACACAGTTGACCACTCCATGCTAATTCAGCAACTTGAAACCTCTTTTGGAATCTCTGGCACTTGCCTCAAATGGATTTCTTCTTACCTCTCCAACAAGAATTCTGCAGTTTCTATAAACAACTCTCATTCTACTTCTTGTTTCCCATTTGGTGTTTTTGAGGTTTCTGTTCTTGGTCTTTTTTTATATTCTTCATACTTCTGAACTCCCAAGAATTATTTCATCATATTCTCTTTAGAGTCAAGTTTCTGCTGATGACTCTTACATCTTTACTTGATTTCCTAACTATGAATTATCTTCTTCTATCTCTAGAATTTCTTCTTGCATTGGTAAAATAATCTCTTGGAGTGATTCTATGTTCCTCAAACTTAATCCTTCGAAATTTGATCTTATATATTTTAGCAAGTTTTCTCGCCTTATTGAATCTCTTCCCTCAATTGATATTTCATCTTACCTTTCACTCACACCTTCTTCCACCATTCATAGTTTAGGTTTCACCTTTGATTCTTCACTTTCTTTCATACCACAAATAAAATCTTTAGCTGAATCAATTTTTCCATCTTCGTCGTAGCAAACAACTGAAACTTTTACATGACAATCCAACTCTCAAACTACTAGTTTTATTCGCTCATTTTATCCCGCTCTGACTATTGTAACTCTTTATACTATGGGCTCCCAGAGACCACGCTACACCTTCTCACCAAAGCTTTTAATAGCGCCGCCCCCTTAGTTTCTGTCACTCAAAAATTCTCGCGTATAACTCCTACACTTATCCATTTTTTAAAAAAAAATTAAGTTTTCAAAATCTGCACTCTCATGTTCAAAATAAAAAGTAATCACTCACCTAACTACTTAGCTGACCTTTTCAAGTTTCCTTCTTGTGAAGGACTGAGGTCTACTTATTCTCATTTTTCGAGATACCATCTAATATTACTTATACTAAACCTGCACTTTCTTACTTGGCCTTCTATGGAATTCTCTTCTTTCCAATCTTACCTCTTCTCCTTCTTTACTTTGTTTTCGTAAAGACCTTAAAACTGTTGTTTAAACAATTCGTAGCAGAGCACTTTTGAACAATGTGTAATCAGCGCTATAAAAATTATTTGATTAGATTAGATTGGAGTAGAATGAAGCCATTTTCTAAAACGTCAAGGCAAGCAACCGAGGCGCTTTCGTTCATACATTAAGAAAATCGGGTATTTAAGCTAATAAACTAATTAAATGTGCCTTCGAAACTCTGCGGGGTTAATGTCACTATAATAATATACGTTTTTGTATTGTATTGTATTGTAAATCTGAGTCACCAGTATAAACGCAGGATCCCACTATTTTCTTCGGAGTTTCTGAATTATATAAATATTTTTATTGTGACGTCAGTAATTATACTAGTTATATTAATTATCTTTTATATTGATAGTTTTCAATCTAGGCCACCACCTGGAAGGTCCTTTAAGCAGTCCTCGTTCATGTTCCTATCGAGCAAGAAGGTTTTCATATGATTCTTGGTTTTGTCATATTTGATAGGTTTCTTCAAGACGTGAATAGTTCTGTGCATGCAACAAATGTTATTTGGATTTCTTCAATCTCCCACAATGAAGTTGAAACATAAAAGATCTGAACTAATCTGAAAAAGAACATTCTAGGCGAAGTAGTAAGGTATTTAGTGGAACGTTGAACATAAGTTCCAAGAAAGTTTTGAATAGATTATTCAGTCTTTCTGAAACTTCAAAAAAAAATTTTTCAACAAAAGTTTTTTGTTCATATTTCTACCAACTCATGCATTGAACAATTTGGAGCCCTGCCACACCCAATTACACATTGTCTCCAACATAAGTTGGTTCATCAGTACAGTGGAGGATGCTGAAACTAATCTAACCCAATAAAAACATCTTCATAGTGCTATGAAGATAATACTAATATCTTATCTATTCTACTCAAAACATTTTTATATTTATTTAGACGATTGAGTTTGTAGCTGTGGTAAAAATAATACTTACAAATTAAAAGAAATATTTACGCTGTAACTTTTCTCCGGTAACTCTCTCTGAATTAACTAATATAATCGATTCAATCGCCTCTTTCACACGTTTTCTTGACCTTATACAAACTCATATTCAAAAAAAATTTCTTTAAGGGACTGATATCTTCTACTTAGCTGACCTTTTTAAATAGCCTCCTCGTGAGGGACTGAAATCTTCTACTTATTCTCATTTTTTTAGGATACCTTCTAATAGTACTTATGCTAAATCTGCACTTTCCTACTGTGGGCTCCTTCAATGGAACTCTTTGTTCCCCAATCTCACCTCTATTACTTCTTTACTCATTTTTCATTTCGTGAAGCCCTCAAAACTTTGTTATTTAAACACTTCGTACAGAGCGTTTTTGAGCAGTGTAGAATCAGCGCTATACAAATAAATTGATTAGATTAAGTTAGATTGGAATAATAAGACGGGTAGACCTTGCTATAAAAAAGAGTGAACAAGGGTTGATACCTGCAGTGGAGGCCTATAAAGGCAATTCCTCTGCACTTAAAGTCTCGCTCACACACCTTTTTGCACTTCTCCAAAGTTGATTGAGCGCTGTATAATTGGCTTTCGTAGGAGGCATCCGACTTTCTCCAGAACTGACGACAAGCTATTGGGTAGTTTTTATTTTTTTTAAATACATAATTTTAAGAAGAAGTGACAAAGGAATAAGGAGAATACTTACGGAGCATGCATACAACCCCAAATTGCGTCATCTTATGGCCACACCTCACTTTCTTATTGAAGAAAACCAAGTTACTCGTGCAAGCTTTCCCAGTGAAATCCTCTTCGGGAACAACTTCATAGTTTATACAATGAAATAGAAATTTTAAAAACGTCTTATTTTTATAAATCATGTTTTTTTATTTTTTTTAAATATATTCAAATATTCAAACTATAAATAGTGAAAGCTAAGTAATGAATACTAAAAATGATACAATCAAGAAGCTGATTCTTTTCTCTCCAGTAATAATTTCCGGGGCTGAGCAAAATTGCATTTAATACAACAGGCATTCGAGGATACTTTGATGAAACGAAGTTCAAAGTTTCGTTAAAAACTGCTTCGTCTACAATTTCTAAAGGAAAGCTATTTTGATGGGCGCTTTTGCAATAAGCTGTGGCGAGGGTGAGACACGAAAAACTAGCTTCGGCGCCATAACTGAACAAACAGTGGTCCCAGTATTTGAAACATGACCTTTCGAAGCAATTAACAAGGCAGATCGAGAATAGTATGAAAAGGATGATCACACATTGAAGCTGGAACATAATTTTAACTTTTATAAAAACAAAAATAATCTCAAAATTTATTCAAAAAACAATTGCAAACTACCTGGTTAATATTCAAAAACATCAGTAATGCTTGAAATTTCAAAAATTGTGGAATGTATCTTCTAGACAGTCTTCCATGTTAACCTGGGAAACAACTGAGAAAAAAAATAGGAGACATTTTCTTGTACCCACAACTTACTCGCATAACCAGAATGAAACATTCTTAAATAGTTAATTTACGTCTTCATAGGCTTCGATTCATTATAAAGTATAGAACGTTAATTAATTTGATTCAAATTTGCTTTCATTTTTCCTTTTTGATTTTTCAGAAACTGCAACTGACTGAAATAAGGATTGTGAAAAAAAAAATAAAGATAAATATTAGAAATCTAAGTTATTCCTTTTCAGAAAATATTTTTTTGACTAGTTTTGAATACACCAAATATAGTTTTAGTATTACTTTTAAAATAAATAAAAACAAAAACGTCATTTATCAATATTTAAAAAGTAAAGATTCTTTTTTTCATTAATTATTTTTAATTATTTTTATTTTCATCACGATAAAAAACATTAATTTTTGAGTTGTTTTCAAAACCCTCGAGGCTAATGTAATATAATATAATATAATTCGTTTTATATTTTAATGATCACTTTTAAATATTCAATATTTTATCGTTCAGTTTTTTATCCGTGTTTTTGAATACTTTTGAAGCCGAATTCATAGTGAACTTTTTTCAAAACAGCTTTTTTTTTTAAATTCATTTTTATTTTAAAAATGAATCCATTAACGTAAGTGTTTTAAGTTATCATAAAATTTACTCTAAAAATATCCAAAATAATATATTTTTGAATTTTAAGTTCATCATAATATGAAACTCGTTTTAATATATTACTATTCTTGTATGAAGGAACACCAAGAACCAAGCGAAGATGAACAAGCGTGAGTTGGAGCTGAACATGTCAGGCACAGTAGCCTCCTGGCACTACCAGTTCAAGGACAGTGCTTGGATTTTTGTTGGAGGACTCAACTATGACCTCACCGAAGGAGACGTCATCACTGTTTTTTCACAGTACTTTCGAAACTTTTTTCTCAGTCTCAGTTTATCTTAATATATATGTTTTTTTTCAAAATTTAAATTTATTTTCATATTTTCATTTAAAAATTGTTTATCAATATATATTTTTTGATACATTAATAAATGACTCAAGGTATGGAGAGGTGGTCAACATTAATCTGGTGAGGGACAAAGTTACAGGTAAGGCCAAGGGCTTTGCTTTCATATGCTATGAAAACCAGCAAAGTACCATTCTTGCTGTAGACAACTTCAATGGGATAAAGGTATTGAAGATGGGTTATCTATATAGTTTAAAATGTTTTTCAACAAATCATTGAAAATTTTCAATATTATTTGGCTATAATGCAATTGTGAACTCTTCAAGACTCTTTAAAGTTTTTCTGTTGCATAATCATACAAAATTATATTCATAAAACTTTTTTCAATTGACACTTCTCAGTTACTGGGCAGAACGATTCGAGTGGATCATGTGAAAGATTATAAAATGCCAAAGGATGATGAGGAAGATGATGATGAAATAAGAAAATTAGTGCGAAGAGAAGGATGTGCACCAGATGTGAATGTTGAAAAAAAGTCCAAGAAGGTGAACAAGCAACTGAAGATAGCCAGAGAGGCCAGAGACGAGCACATGAACATGCAGTGTAACAGTGTGCTCAAGGGCAATGAGGAGGACTGGAGTCAGCACAGTCTCAAAGAGAAAGAAGGAGCAAGGAGGAGCAATACAAGAAGGAATGAAAGTGAGGTCAAACAAGAAAATGAAGGGCAGAGGGTTGATGAGCATTTAGATGTAAAGATAAAAAAAGAAAAAAATTCTAGTGATGATGAATATGGTAATAATATTACAAAAGCTATAAATTCTGTTAGAGAAAAAATTAAAAAAGAAAAAGATGATGATGATGATGTCAGGAACTCGAAAAGGAAATCTGATGATTCGATTGAAAACCCCCATGATAAAAAACGTCTTCGTCATTATAGTAAGTCTTCCCACTGCAAAGATGCAAATGATTCTGATGATGATGGCAAAAGGAAGGAAAGTGGTAACAAAAGAACTTCTAGGGACGAAAATTTGAATAAACATAAAGATAAAAGTGATGGAGGCGAATATAGAAAAAAAAATCAGGATGAAAATTATGAAGCTTCAAAAACTCACAAGAAAGATTATAAAAATAAAGATAAGTTCAGTGAAGAAAAAGATGATAAATACGAAAAAAATTATGATAAAGAAAGAAAAGATAAAAAAAAAGATGATGAAAAAGGCTATCATAAAGATAGGAGTTACAAAAGCAAAGATGACAAGGATAAAAATGATAAAGATAAATATTATAAAGACAAAAAAGACAAGGATAAATATTATAAAGAAAAAGAAAGAGAATATAAAGAAGATAAGAATAGAAAACACAATTCTAGTTCCAAATATCAACGCAAGAGACGATCGCGATCATAGAAATAAACTTTAAGACAGATTTATTATTAGATTTTTTTAAATAATTGAAATGCATTTTTTGTATTCACTTAATTTCAAAAACTGAAAATTTTCAAATCCTATATAATTTCTTTTTCTTTTTTACTTTTAGTAAATAAATGTGTTTTCCTTAGATTTCTGGTTTGAAATTTGAATTTTTTCTCGTAATCAACATAACTAAGGCTTATTTTGACTTTCTATTCAAGAAATGGTTATCATAGAGGTAACCGGTTATGATGATCTTATTGAAGTAATAAATAATCTAGACGAAGAAGATATTTACGTCTATTTCACCAGTACTAAGGTCAGGGGATATTTCTGGTGTCCGGCTTGTCAAGTAGGTACGTTGCTCAAATTTGAAAAAAAATTGTTAGTTCAAAAATTTTTTAATAAATTTTTAATGCTTATAGTTATCTCGTCTATTTTATAAATTTTACACATATAATAAATATGAAGCTCTATCATATTTACTTTTAGTTTACCAATCAAGTTTATATTCATATTTATACAGAATGTATACATAAACTTATTGTATGCATATACATAATGGGTCTGGTTTAAAGCTTCGTTCGTGGTCTTGTGATAGCAATATTTTTGAAATCCGTCACGATGGTTGTTTACAATGTTGCTGGCTTTGAAGCCTTGAATGACCAAGTGAAACAGCTCAATCAGCATAATCTTTTTGTTTATTTCACCGGCGAAAAGGAAAACGGGATTAATTGGTGTTCTGACTGTGAAAACGGTCTATAAATATGTTCAAATTTTCAATGATTATTTTTAAAATTGTCTAAAAAAGTTCATTAAACCTCTAAAATTAAATTTCTCAACAGCTCAGTCACCGTTCAACAGTTTTGCGGATAAACATAAAGATTTAACGATAATCATTTGTGTGGTGGGAACTAGATCAGTATGGAAAAACTCACAAAATGAATTCAGAAAGGTTTTGAAAATCAATGAAATCCCTACCTTTATGGACTGGAATAATGTTAGTATATTGTTTAAATCCTATTTAACTTTAAAAAAAATTTTTTAATGATTTTATAAAATGTGCATCATCTTTCAGAAAGAAAAGAAAATAACAGGATTTCAATGTGCTAATGAGAACTTGCTGGAAATGATTCTTGAATAGAATATTTATTTCCATTTATTCTCCACTGGCTGGCCACTACATTCGAAAAAATTTTAATTTAAAATGCTGATTTAGAACTTTCATCTAATATAATTTTTCAATTGTTGAAATGGTTGATAAATAAATAAATTATGGAACAATACATTTTTTTGGTAAATGATGTTAGTCTACCACGAAAGAACTTTGATACATTTATCAGTAATGACTACTTGACTGATAAGTTGAGACAATAAAATAATCTACCTATTTTGTTTACTATTTATTGATAAAATAAATTATCTAAAACCAATTTATTTCAAAAATACTTGCAAATTCTTTTATGTTTTGAAAATTTTATAAATGATGAATTGATTTGAAAAATTTTAAATAATTTTCGCTTCATTGCTGACGATTTCGAGCTTGTTTAAAAGCCACGTTTGTTGAATAGAGTCCAGTTTTAATCTTTCAACTTTTGCCTCAGGCTCTTCAAGTTCATTTTTAATTTCATATCTTTTTGGTTCTACGTAAAAAGGGCCATCTTTGAATTGTTTAATGAGCTCAAGCATTATTTCTCTTCTTTTTTTTGTGCACTTCATGTCAACTACAGTTGATTTGATCAATAAAACCCGCTCTTCAACGTATATTTCTCCATTTTTTTCATTTTTCTTTGAAGAAAATTTTCCGTTTGAATTTTTAAAATTTAAATTTTCTTTTTTGATAATTTTTTTACAGCAAAGAGTATTGACAATTTCTACAGTACTAGAACCTTCGTCCATAAACACTTGCACATCTTTTTCAACCCTTGTTTTTTTCTTCAGGTCATCTACGTCAAATTCTTTCTCAGTATCATATTCAGATGCTCCTCTTTCAAATCCAAAACGTGTTGAATCAATAATTTCTTCATTTTTATCGAGCTTGATCGTCTGCACAATGCCAGACGATTCTTTGCTAGAACTTTCGAATGTGGAAGAAGGTGGGTTGGAAGCTTTGTGCACCATCGAGTGGCTGTTGAAGTCGGCTTGTGAACGAAAGGATGAAGCTGTAGTGAAAGAATAATTATTTTTTTATAAACGATACCTATATGAATATTAAACGTACCAAACAACCACATGCATAGTCATACGTATGAGTTGCAAAAGAAACTCGTTGACTATAAAATTTTCGAAATGACTCTAAAAACAGCATCACCTATTTCTGCTGCTTTGGAGACTAGCTTATTTCTTCGTTTGAAAATTTTGCTAGATCTAGGAGTATAAGGTGTGTTTGAAGGATAACCTTGTTGGGGCGAAGCAGCTTTAACTATTATATCAGAAGTTGTTGTAACGGGCGTTGTTGTTGTAGTTGCTTTCAAAGCTGTTACCGCGATAGGTGTATAATCAGTCGATGGTAATGTTGCTACGGGAATTAACGAAGCTTCAGATGAAAATGGGTTAGACTTTAATGCCTGTAACTTACTAGGAAAATGTTTATCAATCGTTGAGGTAGAATCTTTTGTAATAGGCTTGACAATGGCCTTTGGTTTATTTTTTTCTAACGAATGTTCTAAATTTTTCGAAAAATCTATGCGGTTTATGTGTTTCACTTGATTTTTTTCCAGGCTAACATTTTTTGTGTTATTTCCCTCGAAAATTTGTTTCAGACTGCTAACCAAGCCTGGCTCAACCGAAGTGAGACCATTCGCATCGGCTTCTAGACAAAAAGGCTGGTGCTGCAGATTAATGGGACTTTGAGGTTTGGCACGGGGGGTGGTAATACCATTAAAATGTCTCTCTTCTTCATTGGAGTTAAATTTTTCTGAGTTTTGGTATATTTGGTTGAATTTGTTAATAAAATATTTTTCAGGGTATTCCAAAACGCTTGAATCTTCGCAGTCGCTACTATATTCTGGATTTGATTTACATGAGTTGTAATGTCGATGGAAAAAATTGTCCGTTTCATCTTCTGTGTAAGTATCCTCGTGAGTCAAATTGTCTCTGCCATTTATGAGATTGTATTTCATGGTTTTGTTCGGAGTCTTTTCGAAAACATCATATCGGTAGTTTGGAGATATACTTTTAAAAGTTTGAGGCTTCAAGTCACAAAATCCATAAGAAAACTCTTGGGAGTTTATTATTTCATCATTTAATACTCGAGTATTTCTTCTATCTGCTTTAGGTGAAGTTTCCATGAAGCAACTGTTAAACTCGTTTGATATGTTGACTCATTTATATATTTTCGGAACCTACATACGCAAAAAACATACAAAAAATCAAACCTACTCGTATGAAACTTTCATGAAAAGCTTTAAAAAGTAGGCTGCTTAAACAAAATATTAATCCGAAATTATAATTTTAAGTTCTAAGAATCCTTGAAAAAGCCAACTGTATATTTATAAACATTATATTTATTGAGACAGACGCCAAAGCCATCGATTTTTGAGAGGCTCACCTTTATTTTTCTTGCCTTCATCTCACTAATTTAAATTTAGTTTTTTTCCATAACTTTGTTTTCACATTGTTGAAATAGACTCTTTCATACTGTAAGTTATACATTAATTTTTTTATAAACTTTACTCTTTGTGCATCCCTTCATATGAAGTTAATTATTGTTGGTTGAAAAATAGGAGTATTAAAAACACATCAAGCGCAATGTACGGCGCAATATTGATTTCCGTATGAGTAATGTATCCCGCTGCGACCGGGTTCTTCGTACGAAGCGTGTTTACTTCATTCGATTCATATCCGATGGTCGGAAGTAAGCTTCATGAGTTATCTCTTCGTAAGAATCACCAATTTTTTACCTTTTGTTTGACTACATAAGCATGCAGAGTCTGCATAAGAATGCTGAAACTTGGAGTTATGTCTAGTTAATTTGCATTGTATACCTGTATTTAAAAAATGTATATAAGGTTATCAATTTTAAGCATAAAATAATATTTATTTAAAAATTATTTTACACTTTAATAACTGAAATAGATTCAATTTCTGGATTCTTTAAAACAATTACATAACAAAAATTCAAACAATATATAAAAAGAAAATAAAAATTTTGATGTTTTTTTAGTTCGATTGTTCACCGTCTTTTTGTAACATTTCCAGCGTACGTCTGGACTTGATCTAATAAAGACTATAAAAAATTATTTTATTATTTTTTAAGTCATTTTATGTGATTCAGTCAAAAGTGAATCATGATTGAGCACTAATTAGCGCTATAAAATTTGTTTGTTATATTAAATCAGCTTCATTTATTAACTTTCACTACTTTGATTCGAGAGTCAATTTTCATTGGTTCGATAATACTTCATACTAATGCTGATATAATCTGATATAATATGTTATATGTTGTTTGACTTTTCAATTTAAATTCAAAGTTACCTAATAATTTTCATGTTGTTTTAAAAGTTCTACTTTTTTTTCAATTTGTAATATTTCCAGCGTTTGTCTGATTTTGCTTCTATAAAGTCGAGAAACAAAACCAATGAAAACATTTTTCAATAGTTATTTTTTGTGATTTTAAGTTTTTTTTCATTTTCTTTATTAGATCAATTACAGACATGCGCTGTAAATGGTACAAACATGGCGAACAATCAAACTGAAAAATTAAAAAATTAAAATTTATGAGAACTGAATGTTATCAGTCATAAAAGTCAGCATTAAACATACAACAAACAACAAAAAAACAAACTAAAAAAAGTCGGAAAAAAGGTTCAAATTAAAAACGATGAACTATGAAATTATGATTCGATTCTAAACTTTCGAAGTTAATTAAATTTATTCTATAGTTTATTTAATTTTTTAAAATAAAAATCCATACAACTTTTCAAGTGAATGTTATGTTGTTTCATCTTTCAAACAAACTTTTTACTATTATTTTATTTTTTGAAAATTTATCTGTCTTCAATTTTCAACGTTTGAACATATGTTAGCGCTTTTGAACTGTGTGGACGGCGTTATACAAATGATGTGATTAGATTAGATTAGATTAGATATGTATGAAGTTGCTTCAATAAAGTATATGGAAAAATATGTGATTATGCTATAGAAATGGATCACAACTATTTGACTGCATTATTTATTTTCTTGAAATTTTAATTTTAGATTTTTTAAGCGTTTTGAGAATGAAAGTCAAAAAGGTTTCATTTTAAAATAATGTATCAAATGAAAAATAAACAAAATTCAATATTTAAAAAAAATTACAAATAAATATTTATTTGAAAAAGACAGATTAAAATTGACTTTTCTATGCCATAGAAAAATGTCGTTGGTCGATTGATGGTGGCGTTCCTATTTTGCGGCACTTGCTTATTGCTAGAAAACGAACAAGAATTATAAATATAAATAGATTTTCAGGTTTGCAAAGGCATTTCATAATGGAGCCTAATGTTGTTCAAAAAAGCGAAGAAACGACTTCTGTAAAAAGTGAAGAAAAAATAGATGGACCAAATAAAAAAGAAGAAATTGAGAAAGAGGTTTCAAAAGTTGAAAGTAGTGAAACTCTCAAAAAGTCCAATGAGGAAACATCTGATGTGAAAGATGAAACAAAAGTAGAGATAAGTGTTATGAAGAACAAAGATGAAGGAAATGAAACCCCCAAAAAGGATGATAGTGTTAGTGAATCGGATGGTAAGCCTAAAAAGGCTTTTGACTCTGAAAATGAGGACGATGATGATGACGATGATGGCATTCAAGTCACTATTGGAGACATCAAAAACCAATCTTTTGAGTTTGTATTAGTTTTCAAGTTTTAACTATTTTCAAATTCATCTTTCAATAAAAATGATTTTCAAATTCAAATAGTTTGCAACATTTTGATTTCACTCTATAGACCTCAAAAGTTCAAGGCTCCATACCAGAGGCAAGGCTCACAAAGTCAGTTACCCAATCAGGGAGGAAGTGCCACAAAGCCAAACTTGAAAGGAGTAGATCTTGAATCAGTTGGCAGCATCAATGGTGTTCCGATCTTTGACTATGATTTGGATTCCATCAAACTGGAAGATAAGCCATGGCGGAAACCTGGGGCTGATATTATGGACTACTTTAACTATGGATTCACTGAAGAAACATGGACCAAGTACTGTGAGAAGCAGAGAAGATTGAGGCTTGAGAACAACTGCAAAGTTGGCTTAATACTTGGCAATGGAGATTTCAGCAATGAAATCTCCAAAGAAGATGCAGATATCTATCTCGGACAGCCCAACAGAAGACTAACAGGCATGAGCAACCCAGTTCACAGAGCAGTAGTTTCAAAGAGTCAGGGTGTGATTGATGTCATAGGCAGCAGTTCTCGGGATTCTCGAAGACCTCTCAAGGCTCCCCAAAGGAGTGACTTCCCAGGGGATGTTGGGACTGCAAACAGTGCAGGCATCACTCATCTGCCTCCTTTGCCAATACCCAACCCCATGCCCATCCAACAGTCGCCTGGCAACCAAATGCCTGGAAGCAATCAATCTTCCACTGCAGCCGTTCTTCCTATTTCCATGAACATGCCCCCACCACCCCTGAACATCCCACCTCCTGATTTTGCTCTTCCTCCTCCAACGGCCATCAACCCTTCTATGGCACCCCCACCCCATAGTAAGTATTCGATGTTGATAATGATTCTGGAAGTTCATTTGGTTGATTGGTATGTTTGTTTTTACTGACTAGAAGTATTCATTGGTTCATTTAATTGTTTTTTTTTTTTTACTGATTGAATATGCACCCATTTCAGACATGCTAGGGAACCAGCCTATTTTGGTTGCTCCTCCCAATCCTTACGGAGTGCCGCCAATGCCAGGGCAGTTTGAGACTTTTTATAGGCAGCCCATGATGGGAGGTTTGATTCAAACTTCCACTGGTCATCAAAAGGACAGGCGTGGTATTCCAGGCGGTCCTTTCAGGTTTGACAACCCATACAGTGCTCCACCACCCTTCCAACCACCCCCCGGCATGCCACCCACCCACTGGGGAGGCATGATGCAAGGGGCACCGATGCAACAAGCGCCTTCCAGGAGTCCAGCCAAAACCAAGAATAACTCAGACATCAGCACTTCTGAAGATGAGTCAAGGTCAAAGGAGAACTCTGAAAGGTGTGTAGTTTAGGGTATTTTATTTTATATCAAAATTGTTTTGGGCTCTGGTCCACAAGTTGTTTCTCCATTCTCTTCTTTCCATCACTCTCCACTTCAGACATTACCCAGACAACCGCCACCTTCCACCCACCACTGGTCGTTCATCTCGAGATCGTTCCAGAGTGAGGGAATATGACAGAGGGCGTGATAGAAACCGCAGGGATTATGACTCAAGAACTCGTCACTACCACTCCAGCCGCCATTATGGCTATCGAGATTCCAATAGAAACCACCGGAAACGTGATAGAAGTCCAAGGGATAGTTCCTATGACGGTCGTCACGGTGATAGAAAACGTAGATCATCCAGTTCTTCGGCTTCTGGAAGTGATTATGAAGAGTCAAGAAGCAAAAAATAATATCTTGTCTTGATAAACTCACTTTTCTTCGTGGAAAAATCTGTTTATAAATTATTAAAATAAATAAATAAAAAAGCGCTTTTCATAAGATGAAAAAAGAATTATAAAAAATTTAAGCTACTAGGAATTTAAAAACATCTTTCAAAAAAGTGCCCCTGGTGAGGTTCGAACTCACAACCTCCGCATCTCTTAGCAACACGCACTGTCCTATAAGTACGGCGCGCTAACCGATTGCGCCACAGGGGCCGACGAAAATACGATTGTTATTTGCCTATTTAAAACAAACCTAACTATATGTTTTAAACATTTCTTTAGTAAATTTTTATACTAAATCAATTTAGATTTATTAAAATTTTTGAAATTCTTTAGTGTTTTGAAAATTGAACTCAAATTTATAATTAAAACGATTGCTTTTACCCAACTCATCACTTCTAAATAGTAGCCGCCAATTACAATTAGGGTTGATAATTTTCAAAATGGCATCGGGTGACAGGGAAAGCTTACCTCCTTCAAAGCTTGTTCAGTCTGTTGAAAGATTTAAAATAGAGTTACTTCGTTTGCTGAATGATAAGTATATTTCTTCAAACTCCAATGTAACTACAATAAATACCTCAAACAATCTTTCACAAATCCAAAATTTGCGAAATGAGGTAGTATCGATGCTGGCCCAGGTAAAGAATGTTTGAAAATTAAAATTTCTGTCAAATACAATTTTTAAAAACTTCAGGAACAGGAATCAAAAAATGCTCAAGTTTCTTGGAAGCAACTAAAAAAATGTCCATCCAGTTTGGACGTGATGGAAAGTGTGGTGAAGATGGACGAAGTAGTTGAGCTCATCCAGATAACTTCCTCTGCACAAGCCATCGAAGAAACTATCGATTACTACCTCACTCTGCTAGGTGTTCAAATAAACATGCATTTATAAATGACAAACCCGTCTTGTACTAAGTTTTTAAAACACGTGACAAATGCCGTCTAATTTTTCAAGTAAAAAACAAATTTTTGAATTTTTTCAGACTTGGCCTACAAGATAAGCAACAGTACAGAGCACATAGGCGGTGCATTAAAGGAGTTTCCATGCATCGATTCTATCATCCACCACACCAACAGGGCTGCTTCAAGCATCAGACTCAAGATTGCCAATGTGTGATGAGGATGATGAGGATGATGAGGATGAGGATGAGGATGAGGATGAGGATGAGGATAAGGATGATGATGATGATGATGATCATATGGGTGTGGAGGATGCATCTAATACACATCTTTTCCTATGATTAATTTCAAATTAATCTGCGTAACGTTAAACATAATTTTAAGAATTTTTTTTCTTAATAGTAAAAATAAATCTTTTCAAAATTAACTTGGTATAATAATTGTTCATGTCATACTAGTTTATCTCATTTGCATGCTTTGTCTCTTCACAAATTAGATTTATTATTATTATTTATTATTATTTTTATTATTATTATTATTATTATTATTAAAAGTAAAAATGCTCATTTTTAGATCATCACCTCAAGCATGAGCATCACAAAGAGGCACCAAGTCACAAAAATCACTCTCAGAAAGAACAATGTATGCCTTATTTTGCTGTATTGATTGGATTGACTAGTTTAATTAATCATTTATTTTTCATTGTTCTTTTTTTAATAAAAATGTGTAAAATGAAATAAAATTGAAATATTTATTAAGAAATTACTAAGTAATATATTAGAAATAATTAAATAATTTTGTTTATTATAATTAAAATAAACCAGTGAAGGACCTTTTGATAAACACCAGCTACTGATTCTACTATAAATCAACACAATTTAAATAAAAACTGTTTGATGAATGGTCTGTAATGACGTCAGATTATATGAGCTGGCATGACACAGTTTCATCACTAAGATTATTTTTAAATAAAAAATAGTTTATTTGAAAAAAATAACTTCAATTTTAAACTATTTAACTTGAAAAAACTAACTCAAAATAAATAAGTTCTGAAAATTACATTAAATTCTAAGAAATCAAATTCTAAAAAAATTTTTGAATTCTATAAGAAAATAACTAAAAAAAATAATTAAGAAAAAGGAATCTATAGAATTCAAAATCCACCACCACCACCATGGGCAGTTGAAGGTGACGGACAGCACGTGGGTGAAGGCAGTGGTGTGCTGGGAAAAGGTAGGTCAGTTGCACTTGTACACTGACAAGTTCATGCAGCAGCTGATGCGGGAGGTGGTTAAGCCACTCTTTGACGTGCGTCGGGTTTGTCAGTGTCACGTGAAGGGTCACGAGTTGACTTTTGTGATGGAGGAGAACAAGGCGACAAAGAACGAGTCAACAGGAGGTGACTTGGCTGGAGGAAGCCACTTGTTGCAGAAGATGTTTCACTTTGAAGTGGTTGTCAACTTCCTCTTTCACAATATGCCCTCTGTGGACCACAGCATCAGCCTGCTGCGGAAGTTGGGCGAGGAGGGCAGAGGTTCCAAGATGCTCCAGCATGGGATCGACTGTCTCCGAGCCGACCCCGAGGCTCTTGCTCTCATGGCTTCTTCCATGGCCAACATTGTGGCCAATGCTCACAAGCACTCCTTCATCTACGGTCTTTTTCTTTCATTCCATTGCTTGCTGTCACCCCTCTTCACCTCGTCAATAACTTTTGCTTAACAAACATTAATTTTGTTTATGATTATTTATTTAATTAGGTCAAAATGCTGTGTAATGCACATCATCTGTTTGCACACTGCTCTGTTATAAATGGTGTCACAAATTTCGTTACAAGTGGTATTACCGTCTTCATGTTTTCGCAAGTGGCGTAACAGTGTCATTAACATTTCAATGTCAGTACACTGTCACCGACGCGGCAGGAAATGAAAAGAGGGAACTGCTGAGGCTCCTCTCGAAGCCGACAAGTGACAAGGATATCGACCTGTTGACTCGAGCAAGAAACCTCGTTGTGTGCGACTTCCACAACACGGTCCGCGTGGGCACCAGTGGTGGTGAGAGTCTTTTCAGACGCCGCCACCCGGGCACCTTTGAGAACACAGACCTCCTCAACCATCTCATCTTCCCTGAGTGCTCCATAAGGTAGCAGGGTGATGATGATGGTGATGATAATTATTATTTTTTTAATT
The DNA here is from genome assembly GCA_947562095.1 of Branchellion lobata. NCBI lineage: Eukaryota > Metazoa > Annelida > Clitellata > Hirudinida > Piscicolidae > Branchellion > Branchellion lobata. The sequence continues at coordinate 6,646,809 of OX387254.1, read as the reverse complement.
ATTTGTTTATTTTGTTTATTTTTTCAATATTCATATTTATTTTTATTGATGTCAATAGAAGTGACATTAAATCTTGCTTGTGAAGCGCCAATGCAAGCAGCAGAGGCGTTGTGTTGAGGCATGAGTGAGTTGTTGTCGTTGCAGTGCTGTGATGTTCCAGCTGGTGGAGTCGTTGTACGAGAGTGTGGCGGTGGTGGAGGTGCAGGGGGGGAAAAGGCTCCAAGGGGCGGCTCGCAATGACGCCACTTTGATGGACGTCAGCAACAATCACTTTGCAACTGCTGACTCCACCACCACCCACAACAACACTACTGCCCACAACAACACCACCAACCACAACAACACCACCAACTACAACAACACCACCAACCACAACAACACCACCAACCACAACAACACCACCAACCACAACAACTCCACCAACCACAACAACACTACCATCCAAAACAACACCACTCACAACAACACAGCCATGGCTGACTACACCATACACAACAAAACATCAATTGACCAAACCTACACCACTCTCGGCCAAATCTCTTCGTTGACTATTTCTTCGGAGTTATTGTCGCTGAACAAAGCCTTCACCATAAACATGTCTTCGGTGAATGAGGTGTGCAAAAGTTACTCTACCATCAGCCAAGTGGCCCAGCTCTTCAACGACTGTCGTCCACTGGTGCATCAGAAGCACATTGAAGAGGACGCCTACTGTGCTGGTGGGTGGTGGCTGGGGGAGGGGATTTGGATGGTTGGGTGGTGGTGTGATGGTTGGTGGGTGTTGGTATGATGGTTGGTGGGTGGTGGTATGATGGTTGGTGGGTGGTTGTATGATGGTTGGTGGGTTGGAGGGGGGTCAGAGAGAGGATTTGATTGGTTGGGGATGGGTGGTGGCTGGTTGGGTGTTGGAGGGTTGGTTGAGAATAAGGTGGGTGACAGGTTTGTACGTTAAAGGTGGAGCTGTTTGGCTTCTTTGGGGGGTGGAGGGCATGGAGGCTTGTTTGTTGTGGAGAATGTGGGTCGTTAGTGGCTAAGCATTGGGTGGTTTTGTCACTTTGGTGTGTGGGTGTGTGGTTGTTGCTGTGTCGTTGAATGGTTAGTGAGTTTGGGTGGGTAAGTGGGCAAGCAAACGGGTTAATTATTCAATTAATCTTTTATTATTTGTTTAATAAAAAATTTCGATGTAGAGCACTGGGCATCAGTTCATCCACCGTCTGCACCAATCACCACCCACATGCATCGTCTACGCCACAGGAGTCCACCACAACGATTGTAGATGGCTTTCCCACCATTTGTTCCTCATTGAGCACATCATGAGGTTCAACACCACTGACAAAGAGAACAAGGGCAAGAAGGGCAAGACAAAGAAGCACTCCAAGGTGTCCGAGGGTACTGATCTGAAAGGTAAGGACTCAAAGGGACCCGTTGTGCTGCCCGCTAACCTGACCTTCTTCAAGAACATTCTTTCCTTGGACGCTGGTGCACATGAAACCATGCACCGCTATGTGGCCAAGGAAAAGACAGCTATCACCTCTTGCTTGGCTCCAGTCTTCGAAGGTGCACTTTCTTCAAGGCTTCTGTTTTGTCCCTGTTTGTGTGTGTGTGTGTGTGTGTGTGTGTGCGTGAAAGTGATTTGTTGGTGTCTTCAGTATTAAAGTCTGTTTGTGTTTTTGTTTGTGAGATTTGATTTTGTTTGTGTTTGGGTTCGTAAGATTGTGTTTTGTTCGTAATAATTTATCATTTATGTTATATATATATATTTCACTGAACTACTTCATCAATTCATTATTCAACATTTTTCTTTGTATAATCTAATATAATGTCATAATAAAAATGTTTAAAATAAATATAATATGATACAATACAATATAAAATACAATATAATATACAATATAATATACAATATAATACAATGTAATTAAAGAGTTCAAGAGGCAGAAGGTGACGAAGGTGTTGCAAGGGGGGTTGAAGGAGGTTTTTGAGTGCCTCCGAGGTGTCAAAAAGGCCTGGCTGAGTGTTCTTGACTCTGATCACCTAGCCCTCCAGATGGGTGAGTTATGCATGGTGTGGGATGCATGGTGAGTCATGCATGATGGGTTGTGCATGGAGAGTGGCGTATGTTGGACTTGATCTAATAAAGACTATTAAAAAAAAAAATCGTGCATGGAGAGTCATGCATGTGGAGTTGTGCACGATGGGTGCCACGTTTGGTTACGTTACTTCAACAAGACAATGCTACTATGTATTCCATGTGTAACAACCTTTGTAAAGTATCATTTAAAACAACAACTTAGAACGCAACCATAAATAGTCAAGGACTCTGGCTCATTAGGGCTTTGAGTCAAACTTTTTCCATTCAATCAATAAACCCAATTAATTGAGGGTAATTAAACTTAATTAAAATTAAAGTCGCAAGCGCCCCTTCCGCAGGCTCCTTGCTGGAACACCTCATCTGCACCATCATCTCCTTCTTCGTGGCCACCTTCGACCATCAACTCGCCAAGGCTGGTGGGGCTTGCAACAAGCAACCTGGCAGCAAAGGGCTCAGTACCAAGGATAACGACAAGAGGTCTTCTCAAGTAACGGCTGACAACTATGCGCCGCTGACAACTAGTTTGAGGAGTGTTCTTACCAGTATCAACACCTTCGGTAGGTCTCTCTTCTCCGACTTGTCGCCTGCCTCGCCTGCTTTGGTGGCGCCATCTTGGGATAAATTGAAGAAGATCCTCTTCCTCTTCGACCCCCTCACCTCGCATCAAAGTGTGGTCTTCAGGTGGAGTTTGAAAACAGACGAAAAAGCAGACAAAAACAAAGAAACCAAAAACAAAGAAAACGAAGAGTCGAAAATTATTCGTTCTTTGTTCAAATCGCAGGAACTGAAAACTCTCTTTACAGTGGCTTTTCCGGACTTTCCAATTCCTACCTCATTGGACTTTGTTTAATGCCAGTTTGTTCTCAACTTCTTGCTTTTAATCTCACATCGAAGGCCGCATAAACTACTTTATTTACATAACCCTGTCGAAAGAGAATTGGCGACTTAAAATTTCATTTTTCCAATTAAAGAGCATAAAGAAGCATATTGCTTTTGAGGCCATATCGTCTGCGCTGTTGGGTGCAATGCCATTAAGGGCTTTATTGAAAATAACCGCCGGAGATAATTTGAATCTTCGACTCGCCATGTGCCTTTTTTTGTCTTCCAAAATCGCGTTTTTTTGTTTAAATTATTTTTTTGTAGTTTTCAAGTTAGTACGCATAAACCACGCATGGCAATTATATGAGCTCTGCTAAATGTCGTTTCAATCCAGATTAAAACAATAAAAAATGTTGTCTTTATTTTTTTCTCCAACTCGTCTGCTTTTCATTTTCTATAGCCCTCGCTTCTCTCTTTTCATCGACATCTCGCTTTTCCCATATTTATAGCGTCTTGTGGACTACTTACGCTCCGGGAGGTCGTTCCATGTGACGTTGTGCTGGTCAAACATGGCAAGTTCCTATAAAAGTTCCCTGTTGGAAGAGAAATATAAAATATCTCAAAACTGAAGAGTAAAAAATATAATTATTATAATATAATAATAATTATAAAAAATACGGATAAACTAAGCTATGCTACTTTTACGTAAAATCCATTTTACTGAGTATTGAATTATTTTTAGGTCAAAAACTCTCGAATCGCCAAAGGTTTGTCTATGAAAATATCAAAATTGAAAAAAAAAATTCAAATTTATCTGATGCGTTCGATCGCATAATACCGACCTGCATTGGCATTGCAGCATCGTTCAAGTGGCCCTCACAGAGGTTAGCGATGGAGATGTCACTGCTATCATTCATTCCCGAACTGCTTTGTGTCACTGTGGGCTTGGTGAACGATTCATTGCGTTTCACGTCCAGCGCACAAAAACACACACACACATACACACACACACACACACACATACACACACACACACACGCATATACACTGTCATAAAAGTGCGAAAACTATGCCAGGACTTGTAACTTTATCTGTGGAATTAAAAAAACAAAAAAAGGATAAAAGCAGTTGCATAAAATACAATAAAATTAAATATCATTAAGTGCCATAGACTCAAGGAGGCATCAAAACGTGAGTCTGCTTCGAAGAAGACCAATTGAAAACATCAAGGGCTCACGAATATTATTGCCTTTATCTCTTGTTTTTCATGACTCCTTTTTGTGTGTACGTATGTCTAAAATTCTGTTCGGAGGATAGTTTGTGTGTTTGTGTTCGTTCGTGGTTGTGTGTGTGTGCGTGTGTGTGTGTGTGTGTGTGTGTGTGTGTGTGTGTGTGTGTGTGTGTGTGTGTGTGTGTGTGTGTGTGTGTGTGTGTGTGTGTGTGTGTGTGTGTGTGTGTGTGTGTGTGTGTGTGTGTGTGTGTGCGCGCGTGCGTGCGCGTGTGCGTGCGTGTGCGTGTACGTAGACTTAGGAATGTGTGATCAATAGAAAGAGGAGATGCCAATAAAATAGAGTCCGGCAAAGAACGTGTTTGAAAAATCGAAAATAATTCAAAAATATTCAGATTGGAATTAGTAACAACGCGCGTTTCAACAAAACTTACTCAACTGTGCAAGGGCGAACAAGCGAGCGGTTGTGCTAAATGGTACGTGAGGGCATCCTTTGAAAGCGATTTGAAATTTTGGTAAAAAAAGTAAAATGCCGATAAAAAAAGATTAAATTTTCAGAAGTTTATGACTTATACTTTTAATCTACTTCATCCTCTTACTTCAAACAAAATGTTTTCTCTTCATCAAACAGTCAATGTCCATACTTAAAGAGGAAATTTGCAAAATCCAATTATCATCAGTGATGTCTAAAGAAAAAAATTTAAAAATAATGTTATTTTTCAATTTTTTTATAAATTATAAAGCTTCCGTGCTTATAATCTAAAAAATCTAATCGAATCTAACCAAAGCAATTGTAAAGCGTTGTTTAGCAGTTTGTTCGAAGGCACAAAAAACACGATTGTTATACGTCAGCAGGATGAAAAAAAAAGAAAGCCTACATTAATAATTGCAAATAGAATTATTGTCAACTCTGTCGCTTCTAAAGCCTTCTACTTTACTTCTAGTCATAGAGTATGTGGCATGGACGCAATTGTAATGTTGCTGATGAGGCGAGCATAACGATACGGGAAGGGTTGGGTTATGTCTGTCCCATTCAATCATGGAAAAGAAACATTTATATGAAAAACTAGGCAATTCTCAGGCAAATTTTTCGTCAAGGAAATAAGCAAAACAATTTCTTTCACAACACCGGCGCAAAAGTATCAACAGATGACACCTTGTCACTCTCTGCTTTTCCGTTGTGTATTTTTCACTTCATAAAAGTAAAAAATTAACTTATATTTTGTTTCGTATTTACATTTTAAAAAAGAATATAATTAAAAACACGTCAAAATATTTGTAAGTGCCAAGTTATTCTGGCATATTTTCATAAATCAGTGAACTGCAAGTTTTTTCGTTGGGGATTTCCTTGTTACTTGAAAGTTTTATTGAAGTGGAACCACATATACACTAGTTAAAAAGAATTTATTCACATTAAGACTTGCATGACTCCATACGCCATTTCCGCTCGTAAAGTTCCTCAACCCTTGCAAAAGCAAAAATTTTGGTTATTTTTCTTTAAACATTTTTTAACTCAATTTTTAGATATAAATACCGATAATGATTTTTTTCGACTCAAAAACAATACCGATATCAGGTCAAATGGCAATAACCATGATTTCAGACCAAGGGACTCCGAAGGTTCTATACAATCTTCAGAAATTTCCATTCGGGAAGGATGTCTATGGTCTTATTTGCTAAAGTTTGTAATATGGCGCTGAAGAGTCGCGGAATCTTTCAATTTTCACACAATCATCAATCAAGTGTTGACCTTGGCAGTTGAACAATTGAACTGAGAAATATCCTGGCTTTGGAAACGAACGAGAGTCAAATTGAATAAAGAGAAGTTAACGAAAAAACGAGAAAACCGAAAAAACGGACAAAGTAAGAAAATATTTATGAAAAATCGAAAACTTTGGTAAATCGAACTAATTAGTGAGATCCATTTGAGATAAGCGATCAGATAAAACAAAAATGTATAAAAGACTACATATTTTAATTAGAAATGAATAAATCAATAAATAGGTTCCATTAACTTGGCGATAAGCCTGCGTGCTGGAAAGGAAATTATAAATTATGCTACTGATAACCAAATGTCTTTGCACGTCACCGTGTGTGATTAAGACTTCTCCATAGTGAAGCAACGACAAATATTAACGAAAAGATTAATTTGACTTCTTTGCATGCAGGCTCCAAACGCACAATTTCTCACAAAGGCTCGTATGAATTATAAAAACGACTATTTTTCTTTTTAATTGAAGCCCCAAAATGTTTCATTTTAATACATTTTTTAAAGAATAACTGAAAAAAGTTTAAAGTTTTGCTATTTTCCGATACAAAAAGACAAGCCGGGCTTCAGTGAAGCGAAAAAACATAAACGGATGGAAAGAGGTATTATTACTGAGAATGCATGGCACGACTTGTTTGGCCAGCCACACCAAGATACCTTATGAATGGCTTTGTTTAAGGAAAAAACACAAGAAAATTTTTTTTTCGAAAATAATAAAAGTGCAGCCTCATCTTCTTTGTGCATTCTCATCGTGATCTCCTTGCCGCATGCACCGAAATTAAAATGAAAGTTTTTTCAAAAAAGCAAAAGACGAAAGTAACTCAGATTTCCAAGTTCCGAAAGAATTGAATTTCTTGGAACATTCTTTTTCGTTTGTTAATTTTTTAGAGATTCGCCACAATGTTCAAGCTTGTTCCTTCCTTGGCTGGAGTTAACGCAATCCCAAATGAGGAAATATTTTCATTTTTCATGAAGGCATTATGTTTTATTTCTTCAAAATTATAATAAAAATTTAAATTTTTTAGATAATGCAACTATAACGCACGAATAAGTCCTTAAATGGCATTTAGAAAAGCAATGAAGGTGCGGTTAATAAGTCAATAGATTTGTCAAATGCAAAAGAAGTCATAATGAAAAGGGCGGTAAGAGAAAGTTAGCGGTGACTTGCAGCTTAGCTGCCTCGGTTATTCAACGAAACGTTTTTTTCATTTCTTTTAAATAGCAATTAATGGCATCCATAAAATAAAAGACCACTAAAAAGAAGCCATATTGAGAAAGTGGAATGTTTTATATGGCGTCTTTGTGAATCTTTCATAGTCTCTCAGCGAAGAACAGCATAGGAGAAAGGCCGCGAGTGAAGAGGTAACATATAAAGGACGGATGATCGCACTGGAAGGATATACTACCAAGGAGGGAATTACCCTCAAAGTGGTAGAAAATTTAAAAGCTTCAAGACCACAGGGAGTAGATAACTGATGAACTGTAGAGACCTCACGGAGCAGGAGAATGTGTCTCACATGCAAATGCTTTCAGTCGTTTGAAAGATGCCTATGAGCCATTGCTTTCGTGAAAATAGCTACAAACCATTACTCACAACACACATGCATGGTGTTGTTCGAGAGAGTTGTGACTGTGTTACAAACGGTCTAGGCTATAAACTTTTGCAAAGCAAAGTTTTGAATGAGTAAGTGATTCATTTTTCTCTTTATAAGTTTATTCTATTTAATCATTTCTTTTTGTTTCGTGTGAATGAATTTTAGAAAGAATTCAAAATGAAATCCAATGAGTTTGGGTGAGTAGATGTGTCGGTTACTTAAATGGACTGCCTGTCTTCTGCGCTCCTCAACCACTCCTTGCCCAGCATCCATCTTTTGCGCCATTCATTTCGTTAAATTTTCAAGCTGGGTAGGTTTGTGGAAATTTTTATTTAATTAACTTTTTTATTTTTTTTTCTTAAACTTTTGGAATGCAATTTCATTTTGAATTCCACCGTGGCGATTCACGAAATGCTGTTGTTTTTGCTCCTCTTTCAATGCACGTAGTCTACAGTTCCCCGTGTGTTAAAACTTTCACGTACGTTAAAAGTTCCATCACGTACGCAAACAACTTGCTTGAATTTACGAGCCGCATGCCGTCACATTCAGTCGTAGCGTACCATGAACACACTCGCTCATCTTTGGCGAATTATGATCGCTTCCACGTTCGTTCGTAAATTGTAAATGGTGCGTTTCCATGAAGGCGTGCATGCATTCATTTTTTTCGATTTTTTTTTGATTTAATAAAAAATATTCACAGTGACCAAGCCCAAGCTCGCAATAAACTGTATGGGAAAAGATTTGGAAAGAAAACAGAGAACTAAATAGAAATAAAAAATAAATAAAAAGTGAATAAATAAATTTAAAAAAAACAACAAAAAAAACGAAAGAAAAAGGGGGAAGAAGGATGACTGCTCCCGGAGCAATGTGGCGTGAGGTGAGCAAGGAGAAGAGAGGCTGGACTTCCTGGGTCCACAGAGTCTCTTCATTCGCTTGTCGTTTCCAGGGTGAGTCGCTGACTGCGTGGAACTGTGGTGTGGAGGAATCATGATGACGTTGTTAATATTGTTGTTGATGTTGGCGTTACTTTTGTTGATGCTGTAAGAATTACTGTTGTTATTGTTGTTAATTATGTTTTTGGTGTTGTTTATTTGTTGTTGATGTTGTTGTTACTTTTATTGATGTTTTTTCAGAATTGCTGTTGGAATTACTATTGATGTTGTTGAGATTTCTGTTGGAATTGCTATTAATGTGTTGTTGTGTTTGTTGGTTCAATATTATTTTGTTGTTGTTGTGTTTGTTGGAATCAATACTGTGATTTTCATTGTTGTCGATGTTATTTTCTTCTGCGGCTAGTGAGCAATTGAGCGAGACTATAGAAAAACGGAGTGAGAGTGTGAAAGATGGAAAGAGGAAGAGAGTTAATGGTAAGAGGAAAGAACTTATTGGAAAAGAGAGCGAGAATGAATGGATTAATCGAATAAATAAATGAACAGAAGTGAAAAGGGATGGACGGAGGCATGAATAGATGGCAAAAATTATAGAAGTTGATGGGTGTTTTGACGCAACAAATGCTTTGTGACCAGTCCATAGACATATTCTTAGGCATATTCATGCCTTGTCAGTGAATGACTGAGCTTGATTGTAGAATAGGCAATGGCGAAAAGGTTGGTGGTTGCTGGAGAAAGTGTGTGTTGCAAGGGTGGTTTTTGAAAAGATGGGTGTTCTAAAGGGTGTTTAAGTGGGTATTCAAGTGAGCGGGTGTTTGTGTGAGTGGATTTTTGAATAGATAGACAAAAGTTATAAGTTCGAAAAAATTGGAAAAGAAGAAAAGGAAGTTTAGGACGACTGATTTGACAAGTGAGAGTGATCGATACAAACGGGTGAAATTCTGTAACTTTGTGAAAAAAAATTTAACTTTGTGAATTTTTTTAACTTTTGTGAATTTTTTTAACTTTTGTGAAATGTTGTAACTTTTTTGAAAATTTAACAAAAAATATGAAATAATTTGTAAGTTTCCAAAAGTGTTTTCGGTACAATAGGTTGGCCGTAATGGTTGTTTGTGAAGGAAAGGTATCTTACCAAAAGTGATTAATTCCACTTTGGGCGCTTTTAACGACGTTCTGGAGACTTGAGACACAAAGCTTCAATTTTTGCCACGCTTTCGGGCCATAAATTTATTTATTTTTTAAAATAAAAATGAAAATTTTTCATAAAAAAACTTTTCAAGGATTGCTCTGCTATTCCTAAAAGTAGGCGTCAGTTTTTAGAAGTTACGAAATAATTACAGGAAGACATGAATTCGATGGACAAAATTTGTTTTTCATTGGCGTGTTGTTTTGACTTCTATTTTGCACATTGTTGATGAATATTATAGAACAACATTGAATTGAATGGGATCTACCATATAAATCAGGTAGGCCTAGCAAACCAAGCAAGCAATTTCGTCCGAATAATAACACCAAAAATGAAACAAACAACATCAACAATAATAACAGTTTTTTGAATAAAATTGAAATAACAAAAATTAGTAATAACAAAGACATAGATGATAACAATTTCGCCACTAATGTTAAACTTCTCGATTGTTACTACAACGACATCCACCACGACCACATCGACAATAATACTTGCCATAGTGAACCCTATATGACCTACGCTCGAAGTAACTCTGATCCAAGCTACAACAACAACAACAACAACAACAGTAACAACAACAACAACAACAACAACAACAACAACAACAATAATAATAATAACAACAACAATCTTAGCGATTTCAAAAAGATCAGCAACAACAGAAACAACAACATCCACAACAAAATTGTTCAAACCAATAATGCACACTTCAAACCAGAGTTTAAACTTTTAAAAATTTTCAACACTTTCACTAATAGACGTGTCAACAACAATAATAGGGAAAAGGAAAATGACAACGACAATGACGACGACGACGACGACGACGACGATGATGATGATGAAGATGATGAAGAAGAAGAGGATGATGAGGATGAAGAAGACAATGAAAATGATGACGACGAAGACGACGACGATGATGATGAAGATGCAGCTACTAAAGGAATGCTATCTGACAATGGTGAAGTTTAAGAGATTTTCATTACGGTTTTTATTTTCCTTACACCCCGCCGAGGATCTGTTTTATTGTAAACAGTAAATGTTCTTATTATTGTCATGAAAACTAGTTTATATAGATTGAATCAATGCACGCACATTCATTGGCGCAATGAATTTACTACTCAAATCTCATATACGAAACAATATTTTGTACACTTATTATGATCATAAGGGGTGGAAATGAGTTTTTATAATTCTATGTTTTGGTCATTTGAACCATGAGTTCTTTGATTTTTACAAAAGACGAGACCGAGGGTCATTTATGATTGGCCTGGTCGTCTTTTATGCTCTGGCAACATTATCAACGATGAAAGGAAAATGGGAGTATGGATTCAGGTTTTTTTGGCGTAAAAAGTTACATTTTTTACGAACTCAAAAGCTGAAAATTTTTTTAAAGTGAAGAAAGTATAGTAAACCTTTCTATTCTTTGTTACCTATCTTTGATTATTGTAATTCTTTCTACAATGGACTCCCTGAGACAACTCTACAGCCTCTCACTAAAGCTTTCAATGGCGCTGCCCGCATAGCTTCTGGCACTTACTTCTCGCGTATAACTCCTGCTCTTATCTTTTTACGCTGGTTGCCTCTTAAAGGATCAATTTTCAAAATCTGCACTCTCATTTTTTAATTTATTTTTTTAAGTTTGATTGCTCATCATTTTTTGTGCCATTTCCAGCGTTTGTCTGGATTTTTTTCAATAAAGAATATGAAAAAAAATCATTCACCCTGCTACTTAGCTGACCTTTTTAAGTTGCTTCTTCGTAAAAAACGGAGATATTTTACTTATTCTCATCTTTTAGAATACAATCAAATCGTACTTATTCTAAATCCTCCCTTTCCTACTGTAGCTCCTGTTACGGAACTTTTTATCCCTAATCTTAACTCTATTACTTCTCTACTTTGTTCTCGTAAAGATTCTAAAACTTAGTTGTTTAAAAAGCTCCTCACAGAGCGCTTTCGAAGAGTGTGGAATCACTTCTATGCAAATGCTTTGATTAGATTAGATTAAGGTGTTGGAACTTTAGACTTTGAAATTGAAACCAGTATTCATTTTCGCCCATAATTCACAGCGTACTAAGGAGTGATCGATTGGTCAGGCGCTAAGTACCTTTTAATTTTAATGGCGTATCCGCGTCTTCTCCTTTTTCTTTTTTTCTACTTATTCTTTTTCTTTTTTTTTCTTTTTTTTCAATACTTTTTGTTCTTTAGTGTTCTCCTTCTTTTTCTTCTCGTCGTAACATCAATCAAATCAGCCAATAAAAGACGCCACTCATATTATAACTTCATATCAAGATTTTTGAAAGGCTTTAAAATAATAATTTGTTTTATTTTGTCTTTCAGACTAATTTTAAGACTCTGACAAAGGAAGATTTACAACTCAATTTGCAACTATTTGAAAATCCCGAAAAAATGTTTAGCGTTGAAAAATAGTGAAAAAAACGTCGATTTGTGGAAATTTCCGAAAAAAATTGTTTGAAAATGTTTTTGAACACATAAATCTTTTGTTTTCAAAGTGTAATGTGAAATTTCGGTACAAATGCAAAGTATCGTCACATTTCAGATAGTACCGAAGAGAGTGACGAAGATGGGGATGACGAAGATGAAGATGAAGAAGATGAAGACGACGATGATGACGACGATGAAGAAGGAGAAGATGATGATGAAGATTCTATCAACACGAATGAAAGAACAAGCCTTCTTCATTGTCAAGATTGAAAGAAAGTTGATCAAAAGTTGCTGGTGTGAAAAAGAAAAAGTGAAAAAAAAACTGATTAACAACATCGACATTGTAAAAGAAGGATAAAAAAGCACGAAAGAGTCGAAGAAGTTGAAATGGCTTAGAAGCCATTTGATGAGTCGTTTTATGCTCCAAAGCAAGGCTGCATCCCACCCAATGAAACTACGTCGGCATGTCACAATGCGCTTGAAATGTTGTAGAGATGTGCTTGTGAGGATGACCATTTGTGAAAGCTTTCAAAACGTGAAAAAACTTTGATTTTTTGTGGACGATTTTAATAAAACTTTGAAATGTTCAACTTTGCAAATTAAAGTCGATCTCAATTTCATTCTGAAGCACTCTAGCTCGTCAAAGCACCCCTCGTTCCAGACGTTAGTCTACAAAGTGTGGCTTTTCCAACATGTGGTTGAAAAATTTGCAAAATTATAAAAAATAAAGCGACGTTAACAGGACAAATAAATCCACGGCCTTTGTTTTTTTTGCAGAGAAAGAAAATCTCTTGTATTTGTTTTTAATCATTTTTGAATCCGAACAGACGAGGAAAATATAAAATTACTTTTTCGGAATAAAAATACTGGAGTTCAAAACAGATGAAGAGCTAGAGTTATAAAATTATATTCGGTCGAGTGGTTTCAAAGAATAATAAATAGTCTCTAATTTATTTATTTATTATTTAGTATTTATTTACAAACAGTTCAATTTCTTTTTCCTAGTCTATTGAAAACGGAAGTAGTATTATCGCGAGACGAAACAGAGTAATCTTCATCATATCTTTTATAGCTCTTTCGCCGAACCGCAACGTCATCTTCCTCTTTCTCCTCAACATCATCATCATGACCATACTCATTCCGCCTTCTCTCTTCATTACCACCTCCAGACCTCCGATTCTCATCTCGCCATTGTGACCTTCTGACCTCTCCTAGCCTGCTCTTCACATCACCCCTCGTGACCTTCCTGTCTTCATAATCCCCCCCATCATAATCACCACCACGACGCCGCTTGTAGCCATCATTATCATAAACACCTCTATGCCTATCATAATCATCACCACGATTGCGACTCTTGTGACCAGCATAATCACGACCACCCCAATGATCATCATAATCATCAACATCCCGGTCATCATCATGCTCGTGGTGCCTCTTCCGACCAGTCCACAGATTTCTCGAACCTCGTTGGCGCCTTTTTTTGCGTGCCTCCAACTCATCTTTCACATGCCTATCAAATGACGTCATCTCATCACTTGACAAAGCATCCTTCTCAACCTGAAGCTTTGAACTTGCCTTTGATTTTGACTTTTTGACACTTTTCTTCTCTTTCTCTCGTGGCCTGGAGTCACTGAGTGACCTAGTTCTGTTTATTTTGACCTGAATACCCTGTCGGTTTCCTAGTCTTTCCTTCACATTTCCATCCTTTTTGTTCTCAAAGTCATCATCACTGGTGCATTTGGTATCTTCTCCCTCTTCTTCACTGCTTCTCCTGTGAAGCCCCTCATCGCTGACATCATTCTTGCTCTTTTTATGTTTCAGATTCTTGGTCCATAACTTCAAATTGGGATTACCATACTTCTGATAAAAAATGCTCTCCTGTGGTTTACCTCCCACTTTTTGATCTTTTTTTGTTGCAAACCTCATCAGCAAACTAGAAGCCTTCGTGTAGGAATCTCCAAGCCTCCATTTGACAATTGATTTTTCAGCAGTCTTGCCATGAGTGCCTTCATCTGTATCCATTGGCGCCTCAAAAGCATTTTCGTCAGGTTGTTCGTTTTCATTAATTTTTTCAACAGGATCGTCTTTAACTTTAGTTTCCAGGTCATCTTGCTCATAGGGTTTGCTTTTGGCAAGAAGAGCCTTGCATGCATTCAACACATCAGAATACACCACATTGCAAGAAGAGTCATTTACCCATTCTATAAATTTTGGGGGAAAATCATCAAAGTACACAAAAACGTCATTGGTACTCATGTTGTCAACTCCACGCACGTGGATTGCTTCGTAGCGAATGTCACAACTTTCAGCTCCGGGATTCCTTCCATTGTGGCTTTTTTCTTCACCAGTGCCAACTTCGTTTTTTTCATCAAATTTATCTCCCGATTCGAAGTCGTTTGTTTGAAAGAACTCATCTGGAGGTTTTATAGCAAGCGAATCAAACAATTTCAACAAATTTTCCTTGTTGAGTGTTTTATCTGTAGTAAGCACCCCAAACCTGCTGACCCTGTCTTCCAGCCTCATTTGGAATTCTTCCGATAATGGGTTGAAATCGAGTGGTTCCATTTCTCCGTTCGGATTTATATATTTTTTTGCATACTTGAGAGGATTAACCTCTTCCTTTTCGACATCTGACACCTCATTTTCTGTCATTTTTATGTTATTTACCAAAGCCTAGTGATAATAAAGTAAAGGAATTAAATAATATTTTTGTGAAACATAAAAAAAATGAAATCAACTGAAGCAATTCAAATATTTGAAAAAGGTTTTTTTTTTTAAATTTTATGAATCAAATGAAATAGTTATAATTTCTTTATTGTGTTCTGTAGTTACTTTCTGACTTGCAATTGTTTTTTTTATCGTTTATCGTTTCAAAATGGGCTTTAGTCCTTATACACTGAATGGAGGGTTTGCTATTTTATTAAAAGAAGCATATTTTAAATAATTTTCAAATTTCACACAAAAATAAATATTTCTTTTTGTTTGAACATTTATAAACCGTAATTTTTCAACCATCTCAAGCTACTAGTTTATGGTTGAAAAACAATACTCAAAACAGAACGGTCTTGGCTCTTGCTGGAGAGGATTTTGCGATAGTTGCTTCTGACACTAGGCTCAGCGAAGGATATTCCATTCATACCAGAGACTGTCCAAAAAATTACAAACTGTAATAATAATGTTTATAATCGAACGTGAAATAATATTTTACACTTTATACATTCTTTAGTTTTGTTTCTAGAATACTTCAACAGAATTCAATTTTCAGTACCGATACCTCCGTTTTGGCTTGTACTGGTTGCCACTGTGATGTCTTGGCGCTTACCAAGATAATTGAGGCTCGATTGAAGGTTATCATTTTTTTCACCAAATCATGACTTCGAATCAAATTTTCATCCATTTAAATAATCTTTATCAGATGTATGAACATGAGCACAACTGCAAGATGTCTACGTCAGCCATTGCTTCAATGCTTTCCACCATGCTATACTACAAACGATTTTTTCCATATTATGCTTACAACATTATTGGTGGTCTGGATGAAAATGGTTGGTGCTTTGTTAAAAATCTATTAATCATTTTTATTTGTTTGATTATTCTTTTCTTCATGTTCCTTACTTTCCTCAAGGTAAAGGTTGTGTGTACAGTTATGACCCAGTTGGCTCATACCAGAGGGAGACTTTCAAGGCAGCTGGAACTGGAGGAACCATTCTGCAACCACTGCTTGATAACCAGGTCAGTGAGCTTAAATTAGATCGCATTCAATTTAACTTTATTCTCAAGTTTTATCTTTCCATAATCTCAATTCATATTTCTAAACTTCAAAATTTTACTCAACAAACTTTGATATGTCCAACCAGATAGGATTCAAGAATCAGAACCTAGATAGCAAGCCTCCATTGGAGCTGGATAAGGCTGTTCGCATGGTGAAGGATGTCTTCACATCAGCTGCCGAGAGAGACATCTATACTGGAGATGCCATTGAGATAAGCGTTATCACCAAAGATGGTGTCAAGAATGAGCGTTTTGCCCTCAGAAGGGATTGAAGCTCTGTGGTCAATTTGAATGGGAGGCGTGAGATTTTTGTGGTAGTTGACTATGATGATGGATTTATTCATAATATTCTTGTGTCATTAATAAAGGTTTGGTTCGATTGAATTCATTATTAAATAACCATAATCGAATTTTACCAAAATTGTAAAAATGATTCAAAGTAACACTTGATAATGAAATTATATTAAATGATAATAATTTTTTGTGATATTAGTTAATTGTATTTAATGAATCTCGCGTGTAAGTTGAGCAAACACGCAAAGAAATCAAGAAAAAAGTAACAATAATGCTGAAGGTGTATACTCTCACACGCCAAAATCATTTGCGATTTGCATAAATAACAAAAATATAAATTGCAAAAAGCATGTCGTAAGTTGAAATACAATTTGTTTAACAATAGCACATTAATGAAAAGCTGAACAAAAAGAATGGTAAAAATGAGTTGTTATCAACATTGATAAACAAATAGGAAACAAAACATGAAAAAAAAGAATATATAGACTAAAACAAAACGATAACTTAATGAAGCATTGAATCTCCTTTGAGTAATTCGAAGAGCAAACTTATTTGAGGCACTCTGTCTTGCACATCCCTACTTGAGAGGGTTTCCTTAGCAACTACACAAGTTTTGTACACTTCAGAAAGTTTAGTTAGCATGTGACCGATTCTGTTGGGACTATCGGGATGTTTGTATTTGGAATAACGAGTTAAATCTTCTAGCAAGCTCTCTTGACTTTCAGCTATTTGTGTTTCGTTCTTGAGACTCCTGATGTCTGTACAAGATAACGTGAATAGTATGTGAGGGTTCTTGAACGGTGTGTATTCAGTGCTATAAAAATGTCGTGATTGGAATGAATTATGGAAATTATAGAAACAACAAAAGAAAAAATAATTTTCCGGACATCTTCAGTGACTGCTATAAAATTTCTTTGATAGCGAACATAAAAATACGAACTCTATACAAAGACAACCAACCAGGCGTGGCGAGAACGACAACTTTGAGAGCAGCAATTTCAAAGTGGTCTATTTTAAGATCGGCGAGGTCACGTGAAAAGGTCAGCAGACGAGCAAAGACTTTTCCTACGCCCATGCGCACCGCTTGTTCTTTCGTCAAAAAGAATTGCCTGCTTGCAACGCCATTGTCGCCATCATTGTCACCTTTGTAACAATCACTTAAATTATCTTCACCTAATTTTACTTTTCTTTTAGAGCGGATTTTAAACTTTTTCTTGTCGTTTGTTTTGCTTCCGTTGAGGTGTCTCCCAAGGTAGAGTTGGTGGGGGTATTTGGAGGATCTGTAGCAGCAGTTGAGGAAGAGGAGTTGGCACCAGCTGTTCTGCAGCAGGAGGATTTGATCATCGGTCTGCGAAAAGTTGCAAAAAATGAAATAATAATGGTTAATAAATAATAGAAGAATTAAAAAAATACTATATGAAATGTGAAAGATTAAAAAACAGTCAATTGAAATGTAAAATATATTTATTAAAAAAATAATAATAAAATGATGAACTAATCAAAATGAAATGGCAAAAGATTATATATTAATTGGAATTAAATATGAGAGATTGATAAAATGTAAAAAAAGATGAATTGAAATGAATTAAAATAAAATGGCAAATGGCACTTACAGAGACAGAGGTGAACTGAGGGATGGAGCGGGCCCATCGGACAATGGCGTACAAACAGTGGTCAGCAAGATGGAGGATATGGTCGAGGGTGAGGTTGTCATGCAAGTGAATGGAACAGACAGCTTCCTCTGAGGAACCAAGCACGTCAATGGACGAGTCGATAGACCACAGTTCTTTAAGGGATTTGAAGGCTGGAGATGTCAGATGGTATCGTATGTTGGTATAATGGCCATTTTGTGGTGTTGAAAAGCGCTTATGGTGTGCTTTTGAATTTTTGAGGAGGTCAGTTATTGATGATGACTTGTCATCGGATGGAACTTTTAACTTTTGACTTTCTGATGTAGAGAATTTGAACTTGAAATGGTTGGAATCACTCGTGGGTGAATTGTCATTGTTGCAATTAAAATGATTGAGAATTATGCTTGATTGACTTTCTCTGTCTAGTTGGTGGGTCTTCAGAACATGGCTTGTTGAGAGGCTTGGCTTGAAAAGTTTATTGATGTTTGTATGTATAGAATTGTTCTCATAATTACTTCGCCCTCCCCTAGTTCGATCAGGTCTGATGGCTGGGTGCGTGG
The DNA here is from genome assembly GCA_947562095.1 of Branchellion lobata. Lineage (NCBI taxonomy): Eukaryota > Metazoa > Annelida > Clitellata > Hirudinida > Piscicolidae > Branchellion > Branchellion lobata. The sequence goes on along the minus strand of OX387254.1, from coordinate 6,628,533 downwards.
AACAAAAAAAAAAGTGAAAAATAAGTATGATATAATGTAATTATGAATAAAAAAAATTGTTTTTCTCCAAAATTTCATAAAATTTCATCAAAACAGCTTAACAACTTAAATTCACAACCAACCTTCCACTCTCATGCCAACTTTTTTGCACTTTTGAAAGCGACAAGCTGGGCACTTTTTGCGAGATGCGGTGTCTACCGGGCAGTCAGAAGCCTGCCGACACACATACTGCTTCTTGTTCTGTACACTCCTCTTGAAGAAACCCTTGCAACTCTCACACGAGTATATGCCATAGTGGAATCCTTTGAGGTTAATTGTATTTAAAACAAGTTAACTAATTTGTAATTCTTTAATTCTATCAAATACTTTTTTCGAAAAGCTGATGATCATTCCAAGTGAAAGCTCCTTGAAAGTAACATTTTTATGATGCAACGAATTCCTCAGACGAACCTGAGACATTGTCATTGCAGACAGGACACATAAGGAAGGAAGCATTAGATGAAGTGGATGAAAGAAGGTCATCTGGACAGTTTGTGGATGGTTTTATGCTAGGTTGAGATATTTGGTTGGGAGATACTAATGTAAAGATGGAACTGGAGTTGGTTGATAGAGGTGGTGAAGTGGAAGATTTTAAAGAAGTCTCTGAAAAAGGAATGATAGATTTATCTGTTTTCAGCTTTTGACTTAAAAAGGCCAGAGGTATAGACGTTGGATTAAAGCTCAATGAAATAGTTTGTAAATCATTTAATTGGCTTTGATCAAAAATTTGTGAATCTAGAATTGCTTCTGAATGTTTGTTAGAATCATCTTCCACTTGTACTTGATTTTGATAGTTTGGAATTATTATGAATGAATGTCCATTGCTCTGAAAAGAAAATAAGCAATATGAAAAATTTGAAAAATCAAAAAGGTTATTAATAAAAGGAACTCAAACCGTTTGCAGAACCATTGAATTCTGATGATTATCAGCTTTTGTGAGATTTTTAGTATTTTGCATGTTTTTGTTCAGTGAAGATGCAATCACTTGTACTAGAGATGAAGAAATTGCAATCGGTGTTTGCTCAGAAGACATTATCCTATTTTTTTCAAAAAAACTTTATAAAAAAATGACGAATCAATTTCATTTTTGATATGTCTCAGAAAATATGCCATATAATCTGTGCTTATGTAAAGACTGGTAATTTTAGGTTGATTATCTTTGTAAAACTTCTAGGCCAAATTATTTCTTTGCTTCCAAGGATTGTCTACATTAAAATTAGTTGAGCTCTTCGAAACAAATAGAAATTAAACATTTTTGGAATATATGTTTCAAAATATATCACTTTTCGTGCAAGCAATATTTCAAGTGAATGAAGAAAATTATTTTTCGTTATGAATACAAAAATGAAAAAAATACCAAAACGATGAATAACAGAACAGAATTTTTCATAAAACTCATATTTTAAAAATGAAAATTAAAAATTGAACTCAAAGAAAAAACTTTTTCAAAAAATAAAATTATTCTTATAGATGTCTTAGGGGTACAATTAGGTTTTATAATCTGATTACCGCAACCACTACACTAGATTTGTTACAAAAACATATCAAAGATATCAAAGATAAAATAAAAGCAATATAAATGCCCATCGTTTCTAATCACTACTATTAACAATATAACATCTGTTTTCTGGATAACATGAATTGTTTTACATTGGTTCAAATGATTATACAAAAAAAAATAAATTTAAATGTTTTATCATAAAATTTGGCTTCAAAATAATGAATGATGTCTGCAGCAAAACTGAGGTAAAATGTCATAGAAAACAAATTCAAATAGGATGCATCTTCAAAAATATGTCAAACTCACAAAACCTTTAAAGAATATAAACTCTAAAAACCAAGTAGCAAACTAAATTCAAGTAAAATTCCCAGTTTTTAAAGTTTCGCAAAAAAGTTAGACAGTCTTCTGTTTAAACGACCAAAAGTACCACCAGTGGTATCATCAGCATCGTTTTCTTCGTCGTCGTCATTTTTGGCATTTGTGGCGAATGAAACATCATGTTTCGAATGAACTTTCAGGCCGTTTGTAACCGCTTTTTTCAGCCATCTTTCACCCTGCATCAAGTGTTGTCAAGCTTTCCATCAAAGACTCAGACACAATATTGATAAAAAAAATAAAGAAATTTAACAATTTAATATTCGTTTGACGTTTTTTTAAATTTTAGTCACTATATTATATATAATTTCGAACTTTTTCTTCCTTTTTCCAGAGCAGCACTGACTCCTCATTGCCATAGTTTCCAGCACACGTCAGAATAGTGACGTTGGAAGGATGAGAACTGAAATATAATATTGAAAAATTCTCAAACATAACTTTATAACTTGCATCATAATGAAGTTTTCAACATTTAAAAATTCAACTTTGTCACATGATTATAAAATCAATGAAAACCCACTCAATCAGCTTGATGCATCGAACAGGTTTTTCAGAAATTTTAAATTTTTCTTCCAGAAACAAGCAACCATCGAAGGAAGAAGCCAACCACTTGTTGGCATTATTGATTCTATTGTTGCCGTTGTTATTATAAGAAAGGTTTTTGAAGTTATTCTCATTATTTTTTTCGCTATTTCCATTGATGACTTCACTTGCTTCATAAGAGTTTATTCTATTCCTGCAAAGCTTCGGACTAGATTCACTTCTTGCGAAAGAGTTTTCTTTGTGACTAAACCTCTTAGTAGCCTTCTCAGTGGCGATATTGTTGTTGTTTTCATCCACGCTGCCGTTCTTCTTAAGCTTCATCATTCTATCCAGTGCCTTCAACTCCGTAATAAACTCATCAAGGTCATCCCCTTCTTCTTCTTCGGCATCATTTTTCGAATCAACTGAATGAAAACGAAGTCTGGCGTGAAGACTTCTGAAGGAGTTCTTGAAGGGAAGTGCTGGTTGCTGCCTCAATGACTTGTCGTCACCTCCGTTGGAACTCACTGCTTCTTCCTCTTCTTCTTTTCTTTCTTTTTCTTTCTTCTCCTCCAACTTCTCCTCGTTCTCCTCTTTCTTATTTTCTTCCTCCTTCTTCTCTTCCTCCTTCTCTTCCATCTTTTCCTTCTCCTCCATCTTCTCCTTCTCCTCCATCTTCTCCTTCTCCTCCATCTCCTCCTTCTCCTCCATCTTCTCCTTCTCCTCCATCTCCTCCTTCTCCTCCATCTTCTCTTTCTCCTCCATCTTCTCCTTCTCTTCCTGCTTCTCCTTCTCCTCCATCTTCTCCTTCTCCTCCTGCTTCTCCTTCTTCTCCTGCTTCTCTTCTTTTCCCTCTTCTTTTTTTTCCTCTTCATTCTTCTTCTCTTTTTCTTCCTTCTCTTCAATGACATCAATATCGTGTTTATTATCAATTCTAGGATTATTATCATCATCAGTTTCGTTATTATTATTATTATTATTATTATTATTATTATTATTATTATTATTATTATTATTATTATTATTATTATTATTATTATTATTATTATTATTATTATTATTATTATTATTATTATTATTATTATTATTATTATTATTATTATTATTATTATTATTATTATTATTATTATTATTATTATTATTATTATTATTATTATTATTATTATTATTATTATTATTATTATTATTATTATTATTATTATTATTATTATTATTATTATTATTATTATTATTATTATTATTATTATTATTATTATTATTATTATTATTATTATTATTATTATTATTATTATTATTTTTATTATTACTATTATTATTATTATTGATTTTTATTTCGTTCATGTTATTAATATTTTCTTTTTTGCTATCGGTCACCGAAAAATCATCATCATCATTGTTTTTGTCGTTGTTCGCAAAAACATCGTCACGAACCATTCCTTCGCCTTCCTCCTCCACCAGGTTCACTTCACTTACAACTTCCCTTCGATAACCGCATTCTGTTTCCCCCTCATGAGTCTTGTTCTCAGCATACTCGGCTTCCGACTCTTCAAAGCTGTAGCCAAGCCTGGACATTGGCAGCGTGTTCGCCCGTGTTCTTGAAAACAATAATCATAACTCGAAACCAAGATCAAAGATTTCTTAAATAAGCTGTTAATGTTACTACTGTTAGTTGAATATTTGTATATTTTCAATTATTTCTTGCTTATAATCATTTTTTAGCTTTTTAAATTTAATCAAATGAAAAAAATTGAGATGAAAAAAGAAAAAAAAAAAGAAAACACGATCCAAACTCACTTTAGTTTGCAAATCTGTTTGTAAATGCTGCTATGGGGAAGAGAGCGATGTTTGAAAGGGTGAGAATGATGAGAGGCTGGAGAGGTGGGATGGGTGAGATAGGTGGGGGAGGTGGGGTGGGTGGGATAGGTGGGGGAGCTTGGGGGGGTTGGGAAGAGAATGGAAAAGATGTAGACGTGGCCAGCCCCTGTGCCAACCCACAAAAGGTCTTGCAGGCACAACATGCTGGTGACTCTGTTGATGTTCAAGTAGTCTTCCTCCTGAGTGGATGAGGTGGTGATGCTGAAGATGAAGACGATGAGGTGGTGATGAAGATGAAGAGGATGAGGTGGTGATGCTGAAGATGAAGAGGATGAGGTGGTGATGAAGATGAAGAGGATGAGGTGGTGATGAAGATAAAGAGGATGAGGTGGTGATGCTAGAGATGAAGACGATGAGGTGGTGATGAAGATGAAGAGAATGAGGTGGTGATGAAGATGAAGAGAATAAAGAAAAAGAAAATTATAAAAATGAAGAATGGGATAATCAAAAAGAATACGATGGTGACGATGAAAAAGAGAATGGTGAAGCTTGGGAAAACGCAAGTTTATATTAATGCCACCACCAGCAACATCACCATCACCAACAACCCCACCACCACCTTGAAATGCAACACAGGCAGCAGTCTACACACGTCGAAGAGGAAGATGCACGTGTGGGTGGCTGTTTGCCAGCACTGCAGTACTGAAGAGCCTGGAAAGGAAGATATGGATGAAGGAGGAAGAAAGGATGAGAGGAAGGAAAAAAGAGGAAGGAAGCGCAAAGAAGAAAAAAGAAGGAAGAAGGAGGAAAGAAAGAAGAAAAAAGGAGGAAAGAGAAAGAAGGAAGAAGAAAAAGGAGGAAGAAGAAGGAAGGAAAGAAGAAAAAAGGAGGGAAGAGAAAGAAGGAAAAAGAAGGAGAAGGAACGAAGAGGAAGGAGAAAGGAAGAATAAGAAAAGAGGAAAAAGAAGGGAGAAGGAAGAAGGAGAAGAAAGAAGAAGAAGAAAAGAGAAAGGAGGCAGAAAGATTTAAGCGCCTAATACCCTGCACTGAGATCCACACAAAGGTAGATTGCTTCTTGTGACAGCTATCTTGTCTCTGCAGCATGCTAACTGCATCCAGGCCCCGGCTGCTCTGACTGTAGCCCTTGCAGACTTGGTTGATGTTGCAGTTGATTTTGTTGTTTTGGCTGGTGTTATTGTTGTTTTTATTGTTGTTATTGTTGTTTTTATTGTTGTTATTGCTGTTTTTATTGTTGTTATTGCTGTTGTTATCGTTAAATGGTAGTTGATCTTGACACTTTGAATCGGCCTTCTGACTGTTTTGTAGGTGGTTTTTCAGCTGGAATTGCTTGCTGTTGACTTTTTTGTATTGTTGTTGACGTTGTTGTTGGTGCTGGCGTTGTTGTTGTTGTTGGCAGTGTTGTTGGTGGCACAACACCATGCAACACACCATGTCGACGTTGCTTCTGGACACCTGAAACGTGCTGACGATGTTGAGGGATCTGTGGGAAGGGTGTTGTGGAAACCGCCATGTAGACTGGCGTTTCAGTGTTACCACTCATTGTGTTATGGCTTCAAAACTTTCCACGCTTAATGACTCTATATTGGTATTAGTGTTTGTATTGTTCTATATTGCATTGCAATGTATTGTATTTTATTGTATTTTATTGTAATGTATTGTATTGTAATGTATTGTATTGTAATGTATTGTATTGTAATGTATTGTATTGTAATGTATTGTATTGTATTGTAATGTATTGTATTGTAATGTATTGTATTGTAATGTATTGTATTGTATTGTAATGTATTGTATTGTAATGTATTGTATTGTATTGTAATGTATTGTATTGTAATGTATTGTATTGTAATGTATTGTATTTTAATATTTTTTATTGTATTCAATTTTCAGTTTTGTCGTTTGTTAATCCAGTGCATTTCATTTTATTGTATCAAAACGCATTTTATCATGAAATATTCCATTGAATTTGTTCATGAGCTGCTCACTCGGCATGGATCACGTGGACTGTGTTCTCATTGGCCACCCACACGTGCGGCTCGACCAAAAGAACGAAAGTAATTGGTGAATGGGAAATGGGAATGTACACCGGCTCATCCAATAAGAATGACTGAGAAGGAATCGTTGCTGAAGTGAGAGGAATCTTCTGGAAATTGAAATAAAATGATTTCTGTTGGAATAAAAATAAAATAATTACCTTTAAAAAATCAAAATCAGATGATTTTTTTCTTCAAAAATTATTTTTCAAAAATTAATTTTCAAAAATTAGTATTAAAAATTCTTTTTAAATGATTAATAAGTAGATGATGGAGACGACGAACGCAACCTCTAAAAATGCAACAGTTCCGTTGTCAAGGCCCGCATAGAGAGAGAAGGAGGAGGAGGAGGAAGGGTGGATGAGGAGGCGATGACAGAGGCTGTGGCAGTTCTCTTTCAGGTCACATGACCAGATCCGGTTACTAAGAAACCAAAAGTAGACGCGTTTTATGTTTTTTTGAAACTTAATGAATGATTTTAAAATGTTTAAAAACCTTCAAAAAATTTTTAAATGGTCAAAATGTTCAAAAAATTTTTTTTAAATGTTTAAAATTGTTTTTGAAGGTTTAAAAATTTTTTAAATTTTTTTTGAAATGTTAAAAAAATAACTCATTACAATTAGCTCTTATTCAATTTGACTCATTCGAATCA
>OX387254.1:6584078-6619078 GCA_947562095.1 Branchellion lobata | reverse complement strand
TCAATTTGATTAATTAAATGATTAAGAGAAACCCTCACAATTTGATTAATTAAATGATTAAGAGAAACCCTCACAATTTGACGGGAGAGCTTTTCAAAATTTTCATTTCGCCTTTGACTGCTTCCATCGCTGCTGTCTTCAAACATCATTTTAAATTTAATGTCGGCTTCAAAACTATTTAGGTTACTCGCTTTGGCGCTCCATAAGGTAGATTTATTCTTTTATATTATTAAAATTGAATTTAAAAGCCAAGATTGCCTCTATTTTTCCAAAAATTGTTACAACATGCACAAAGGAGCTTAGTAGGTTAGCGCGTTGCCTACAAAACCATTCTCACTGTTGCGGCTTTTTGGTTGTGAAACGAAGAAGTTTTTCCTCTTTTTTTCCAGCGCTTCCATGTAAACTTGTCTTTTCTCCATGATGTGCCTCCTCTTCGGAAAGGGTTTGAGCTCTTCAAAGGCAGTCTGAGGGGGTGGGAAGATTCCATGCTCAATCGGAGTAACTTGATTGAGTTGAGTTTCATTGTAGTAAGGTTTAAGAACCGGTTTGACAAATATTTTTCAATGACAAATTCAACCTTTTTATTTTTCGGCAAACAACTAAAAAACTACAACACACTCCGATCATACAACCTTCATCAGTCCATCTGCATCAAATGTGAGTTTGGCGGAGTTTTTGAGGGTTTTCAAAAGGCCCAAGACGTCCTTCTGTGCCATCAAGGAGGTCTGACTCTGTTTCAAAATGGCCAAAGAAAATCTGAAAAGGACCTTGGGACCCTCCATCAGGAAACAGTCCCAGATGCGGAGAAGGGTCTGTGGAGGTGTGGTCGTTGGATGGGCTGGGGATTCGATCAGTGTTAGAGTTAGCGTCAGAGTTATGGTAAGGTTAGTGTTAATGTGAAGATTAGTTTTACGATTGAGGTTAAGATTAGGGTTCTTGTTGAGATTAAGGTTAAGATTAGGGTTAGTGTTAAGGTTAGGGTTGAGGTTAGGGTTGAGGTTAGGGTTGAGGTTAGGGTTGAGGTTAGTGTTAAGGTTAGGGTTGAGGTTAGGGTTGAGGTTAGGGTTGAGGTTAGGGTTGAGGTTAGGGTTGAGGTTAGGGTTGAGGTTAGGGTTGAGGTTAGGGTTGAGGTTAGGGTTGAGGTTAGGGTTGAGGTTAGGGTTGAGGTTAGGGTTGAGGTTAGGGTTAGACCAAGGGATTGCCAACGCAAATTTTAAAATTTTAGATTATAACATATTTTTTTCATTTCAAAATGCTTGTTTAAATATTGGAAGAAACATTTTTCTATTGAAAGAGTAATTTGAATGAAAAAAAGTTGGAAAGAATCCAAAAAATAAAACCTCAAATAAAACATGGATAAAAAAAATCAAAAAAGTATTTTAAGTAAATTTAGTTTTATTTAATATTTTCAAAAATGGCCATAAAACGGATAATAAATCGATAAAACTGCCACAAAGCTGTCAAAAAGTCATTAAAAAGTTTAAAAAGACGATTAACTTTGTCAAAAAACATAAAAATTTGACAAAAAACATCGAAATTTGACAAAAAAACATCAAAAATTGACGAAAAGCGTTTAAAGAAGATAAAAAACGATAATCCGTCACAAAGGAGGAGGGCACACGAACCTGAAAAGGAACAGCGTCAATGAAGAGACTGAGGAACCAGTTGATGGTGATGGTGGAGAACTCGATATCGAAGGACCGGATGTGTGCGTGCAAGTCTGGAAGCACCTTTTGAAGGATTTCCTGGAAAACCTGGTGTGGTTGTTGTGTTAGTGTGTTGTGGTGAGGTTGTGATGTGGTGGGGTTGTGGTGTGGTGGGGTTGTGGTGTGGTGGGGTGTTGTTGTGGTGGGGTTGTGGCGGGGTTGTGGTGTGGTGGGGTGTTGTTGTGGTGGGGTTGTGGTGAGGTTGTGGTGGGGTTGTAGTGGGGTTGTGGTGGGGTTGTGGTGGGGTTGTGGTGGGGTTGTAGTGGGGTTGTGGTGGGGTTGTGGTGTGGTGGGGTGTTGTGGTGATGTTGTACTGTTGTTGTGGTGTTAATGTTGTAGGGTGTTATTGAGTTTTGGAGCTGTTATGGTTGTTGTGGTAGTGGCGTTGTCAGAGGGGGCTGACGTGTTGTTTTTAGTAAGAGTTGGGAGGAGGAATTTAAGAGTAAAGTGTAGCAATGAAAGCAGCTGTTGGCCAGAGTGTTGTTGGAAAGTAACATGCTTTTTCAAATAAGTTTCAAAAGACAACTTGAAAAATATTTTTTCTGTAACATGAATAAATAAGCAAATAAATAAATTAATTAATGAAAAGTGTAATTAACAAGTAAATTAATTAATTGAATGAATAATTATTGAACAAATATTCTTTCACTTCCTGGTCCACGTTTGCTCCCGTTAGGTTCCTATCAAAGTAAGTCGCCTCAAGGTGCTCTTCCGTGATCGCCACCAGCGCCCTGTGTCGGTGCACCGTTTAGTTGCTAAATGAGGTCTATGAATGGAGACGTCTATTCAGTTTTCATTCAGCATTTGTTCAGTCCTTGATGGCAATAAACGCAACCTCACCACCCACTCACCATCATCTTCTCTACTAATCACTATAAAATCATCTCTCCAACCCGCCTCAGCACGCCATTCCACCACTAACAAACACTCAATCTACTAACCATTTTTTTATTCACCATCCACCAACCACCCAGAATTTACCTACCAATCCACCACCCCACCATCACCATAAACCACACTACCATCTCAACAACAAATACCATTTCCACAACAACCACCATCTCTACAACCCTCATCATCATCTCCACAATCATCCCCATCTGCCAACCCACCACTTCTCAACCCAGCACCCACCAACCCAGCACCCACCAACCCACCACCACCAACCCACCACTCACCAACCCACCACCCACCAACCCACCACCCCCAACCCACCACCACCAACCCACCACCCCCCAACCCACCACCCCCCAGCCCACCACCCACCAACCCACCACCCACCAACCCACCACCACCAACCCACCACCACCAACCCACCACCCATCAACCCACCACTACCAACTCACCACCCATCAACCCACCACCACCAACCCACCACCCCCAATCCACCACCACCAACCCACCACCCCCAACCCACCACCACCAACCCACCACCACCAACCCACCACCCCCAATCCACCACCACCAACCCACCACCCCCAACCCACCACTACCAACCCACCACCACCAACCCACCACCCCCAACCCACCACCCACCAACCCACCACCACCAACCCACCACCACCAACCCACCACCACCAACCCACCACCACCAACCCACCACCACCAACCCACCACCCCCAACCCACCACCCACCAACCCACCACCACCAACCCACCACCACCAACCCACCACCACCAACCCACCACCACCAACCCACCACCACCAACCCACCACCCACCAAAAAGCATCTTCGGCATCGAGGAAGAGGAGCAGCACGGAAGTGATGAAGTTGAGGCCTTGGCAGTAACCTATGGAGGCGTTGTGGAAGCTGAATGCCTGCAACACCTCCTTCAGCTTCCTCACCTGCAGTGCCGGCCACAACTATAAGCTCAAGACGCACTCTATCAATCGTTAAGTTAGCATCAATTGTTTCATGAATTGTTAATTTACGAATAAATTTTTTAAAAATAATTTTTATATAAATATTTTATAAATAAATATTTTAAAAATAGTTATTATATAATTATTTTATGAATAAATATTTTATAAATAATTCTGTTGTGAAGTAACACTTCGAATTGTTACCATCAAAAGTTATCAACAGCTGTTTCAACGTTCAAAGAATAACGATTTCTTGTGAGTCATGTAGCACATGTAAAAGGCTTCGCTTAGAATTGGTAATAAAGGCCAAATCGTTGATTCATTGGTGTCGATTGCAATGCAAAGATTTATAACAAACTCCTGGATGCGAACAACCAACGAACAGTACCCCTGTATTTCATGACCCTTCAACCACCTTGAACCACCCTTCTGAATGCAGCATCTCAAAAATCAATTTCGGTCCCTTCGAAAGCTCAAGCCACTCAGGCACTCACAAGAAAGCTTTATTCTTTATATGCTTGCTTGAAAATGATAAACATGAAAAAAGCTTCTTCGGCTTTTCGTCATATGCCTAACCCTAACCCTACCCCAACCCTAACCCTAACCCTAACCCTAACCCTAACCCTAAACCTAACCCTAACCCTAACCCTAACCTTAACCCTAACTCTAACCCTAACCCTAACCTTAACCCTAACCCTAACCCTAACCTTAACCCTAGCCCTAACCCTAACTCTAACCCTAACCCTAAACCTAACCCTAGATTTGTATTGATTTGTGGTAATAATATCCATTTTAGGTTGAAGACTTATATTGAGTATCTTCAGTCATATACAGGTGTCACAACACTGACCCCTTCCCACTTCTCTCTCATTCCTTTCCAGAACAGGCCACAGGCGAGTAAAATACTTCAATGAGGCGTAGAGAGGTAAGCCCGAGCAAGCCCCTGCAACAAAGGCTTAGCCAACAACTCATTGAGTTTCAGTTTAATTTTGATTTATAAGTTTTCATCCGTTAACTTCTTTGTATTCCTACACGCTACTGCACCCATGCGTGAGAGTTTTGAACCATACTGACTAGCAGGTTAGTACCTCTCTTGTTATTATTATCATCAACCTCATGAGTTCTCACCATTGGTTTCCACTTAATACCACTTGACTATTGAACCAGAGGTGAGTTAGCAACCTCTTTGTGTTTACCTTGTGCGGTGTACAGAAGGGTGGACAGGCAGCTTGAGTCAAACCATAATATTCTAATCTACTAGCCTCATTCTTGAGGAAGTGACTCGCAAAAAATCTATTCAGAAAAACCGGAACTACTGGATGAAGAATAACACTAAATAGCCGAAAAATGAATTGAACGATCTATAAAAAGCGTCAAAACGTGACCTCGAAACTCTACGGGGTTATGCCACTATAATAATATTCGTATTTGTAGTGTATTGTATTGTGTCGCATTGTATTGTATTGTATTGTATTGTATTGTTTTGTATTGTATTTTATTGTATAGTATTGTATTGTATTGTATTGTATTGTATTGTATTTTTTTGTATTGTATTGTATTGTACTGTATTGTATTTTTTTGTATTGTATTGTATTTTATTGTATTTTATTGTATTGTACTGTACTGTATTGTATTGTATTGTAAAACAACACAACCCCCTCGGTTTCGGCAGAGCAGAAGTTGACGTTGTTGGGCATTGTTCTCAGCAGGTCCACAAAGATCTGCTTGCGGTAGTGGCCACAGAGCTGGGAGGAGGGGAAGAGAAGGAAATAATGATAGGGATTAGACACTCATTGAGTTAATTATGCTTCAGAGTCCGGCTCAATACATGAAAGATGATGAAGAAAAAAAAAGAAGAAAAAAAAGGAAGAAAAAACAAGAAGAAAAAGAAGGAAAAAAAAGGAAGAAAAAGAAGAAAAAGAAGAAGAAGAAGAAGAAGAAGAAGAAGAAGAAGAAGAAGAAGAAGAAGAAGAAGAAGAAGAAGAAGAAGAAGAAGAAGAAGAAGAAGAAGAAGAAGAAGAAGAAGAAGAAGAAGAAGAAGAAGAAGAAGAAGAAGAAGAAGAAGAAGAAGAAGAAGAAGAAGAAGAAGAAAAAAAAAAAAGAAGAAAAAAAAGAAAATGATTTATAGAGTTAAATATATTATACAAATACTCATAATTCAGCACAAGGTTGAAAAGGCAAAATGAATTTGAAAAAATGTATAGAACACATTTATGAGATGAAAAAAAACGAAAAAGCATAGAAAAAAAAGAATACAAGCAATGAAACCGTTTTGCTTTGTAAGTTGTTCTATATATTATAATAGCATGGTTGAAAACAACAATAAATAAAAAGAATATGAAAAAAAATAAAGCAATTATGGTAATAACTAATATAAAATAATAATAACAAAAAAACCTATAGTAGTAATTAGCAATAATCAAAACAAAAATGAAACATTCGCGACACACGTGAAACCAACCAGCGAGTCATAGGCCCTGGTGACGAGATGCTTGTAATAGTTGGGTCCCTTGGCCATCCTCACGTGCAGCACCTTGTCTTGCGTCAGAGCCCTCCACACAGCAGGCCTGTACTGCAGGGGAAGTCCTTGTCTGCACAGCTGCTTCATGCCGGGCTGAAGGAGGGGTGTGTAGAAGATTAGAGGGGCTGTTGTGGTATGGTGTTGATTAGATTAGATTAGATTGGATGAGATTGAAATGGATTTAATTGGATTAGATTAGATTGGATTAGATTGGGTTGGGTTGGATTAGACTGGATTAGATTAGATTGGATTAGATTGGGTTGGGTTGGATTAGACTGGATTAGATTAGATTGGATTTTATTTGACTAGACTAGATTAGATTGGATTGGATTAGATTAGAGGGGCTCATAGTAAAAAAGATTAAGCAAGATTTAAGTAGGTTAAAGTGGATTGGATTAGACCAGATACATTTTGAAAGTTCATATTAGGGTTAGAGTCAAGTCAGGCAAGTCAAGTAACTGCTATTGAACACTTCAATGCACGCGCACCCCAGAATGTATGAAGAGGAAGGAGGAGGAGGAAGACGAAGACGAGGAAAGCAGTTCAGTCCACATCTTGAGGCTGTTTTGTTGTTCGGGGTAAAGGCACCTGTAGTGGAGGTGCAGTTGCTGGCAAAGGTAGTGCAGCAGGGAGGAATCGCTGTCCAGATGGTGCTTGAAGCCGTGTTTGTCAACGTGATACCTCTGTAGACACAAGCTGAAAGCGGTGGTGTTGAGTGGTGTTTTGTTGAGTGGTGGTAATGGTGGTGGTGGCGATGGTGGTGGTGGTGGTGGTGGGGGTAGCGATGGTGGTGGTAGTGATGGTGGTGGTGGCGATGTTGTTGGCAATGTTGGTAGCGATGGTGGCTGAGAAGTTTTTATGTTGAAAAGTGGTGGTGTAGAGATAATGATGTGAGAATGATGTGAGTTGAAAATTGATGAAGATGAGGATGAAAGTGGTGTAAAGATGAGGATTGTGTGAGGATGGTGGGAGGATGAGGGTTGTGTGAGGATGGTGGGAGGATGAGGATTGTGTGAGGATGGTGGGAGGATGAGGATTGTGTGAGGATGGTGGGAGGGTGAGGATTGTGTGAGGATGTTGGGAGGATGAGGATTGTGTGAGGATGGTGGAAGGGTGAGGATTGTGTGAGGATGGTGGGAGGATGAGGGTTGTGTGAGGATGGTGGAAGGATGAGGGTTGTGTGAGGATGGTGGAAGGATGAGGATTGTGTGAGAATGGTGGGAGGATGGTGGGAGGATGAGGATTGTGTGAGGATGGTGGGAGGATGGTGGGAGGATGAGGATTGTGTGAGGATGGTGGGAGGATGAGGATTGTGTGAGGATGGTGAGAGGATGAGGATTGTGTGAGGATGTTGGGAGGATGAGGATTGTGTGAGGATGGTGGAAGGGTGAGGATTGTGTGAAGATGGTGGGAGGATGAGGGTTGTGTGAGGATGGTGGAAGGATGAGGGTTGTGTGAGGATGGTGGAAGGATGAAAATTGTGTGAGAATGGTGGGAGGATGGTGGGAGGATGAGGATTGTGTGAGGATGGTGGGAGGATGAGGATTGTGTGAGGATGGTGGGAGGATGAGGATTGTGTGAGGATGGTGGGAGGATGAGGATTGTGTGAGGATGGTGGGAGGATGAGGATTGTGTGAGGATGGTGAGAGGATGAGGATTGTGTGAGGATGGTGGGAGGATGAGGGTTGTATGAGGATGGTGGGAGGATGAGGATTGTGTGAGGATGGTGGGAGGATGGTGGAAGGATGAGGATTGTGTGAGGATGGTGGGAGGATGAGGATTGTGTGAGGATGGTGGGAGGATGAGGATTGTGTGAGGATGGTGGGAGGATGAGGATTGTGTGAGAATGGTGGGAGGATGAGGATTATGTGAGGATGGTGGGTGGATGAGGATTGTGTGAGGATGGTGGGTGGATGAGGGTTGTGTGAGGGTGATATCGGGAGCGTGGTGGAAAACCAGCAATTAATACTTATTTCAAGGGTATTTTCATAGCCCATACTTGCAACAATATATTCACACACACTGTCACTCACACGTCATAGTCAGGCAGACTGGGATCCAAATGTCTGGCTTCCTCCAACAACTCCTTGACTCTATTTCTATGCTGTAGCATTGCAAGCAACATTGGGGAAGGGGTTAGAGAGACTTCAAATAGGTTTGGATTTAACTTCAAAAAACCTTTTTGTTTTAACAGGAAATAACTTTTTTGGTTTAACTTTGAGTAACCATTTGAGTATGAATTTAATATATTGCAATGTATAAGCAAGTTTTCATGATTCAAAACATCTTTAGAATCAGTCTAATCGTTTTTAGCTCAAAAATCTTTCACTCAACGCTGTACTCAATGGCGCTGTGCTACTACTACGACCAGACAGCAGCAGCTGATGAGCACATGCACAGGAATGCACATGCACAGGAATACACATGCACAAGAATGCACATGCACAAGAATGCACATGCACAGAAATTCACATGCACAAGAATGCACAGGCACAACAGCCACTTTTGCGCCTCGCGTGCCACAAGAGCGTGTCTTCAATGTCTTCCACGGGTGCAGCCTTTGACGCATCTCTAACGTTACCTGCAGAACAAGGTTTCGAACAGCATGTTCTGATGAACCAGAATGCATGCGATTGCGAAATGAAGCATGCGGTGGGAAGTTGTGTGCAGGGATGATCGGAAAAGCTCTGAAGACTTCTTCCATGGATAACCTGTGCAAGGAAAACCTTCCACAGCAGACCACAGCTGCGTTTCAAAGAGGTGAGCAGGAAGGATCAAAGAGCTATGAACGTTGATGAAAGGAGCTGTCAGGAAACCAGCCTGATGAGTCAGAGTAGAAGCAAACTGTGCAAAAAAGTATCTCTGAGTGCTAAGTGACGTCTGAAAACAAAGAAAAAAGACTGCATTGAAGGTAGACTCTTTTGAGCCTTCATGTGTGTCTTCAACCACAAAAATGTCACTTTCGTGTCGGACTGGTCAGCCACACAATACACTGTAACATTTAACAAGGGGTCTTATGGTCCACAGTCCTTGGAAACTCAAGAAAGTCTGTGATACTTCCTTATTGTGGCAGAGTCAGACTGAGGCTGGATTGGCACAACCTAATACTATTAGTTTTACAAGACCCTCAATAATTTGATACCATCAGGACCATCATTAATAATGAAAATAAAAATAAAAGTAATACTAAAAATACTACAAACAATAATACTACCAATAATACAAACAACAATACTAGCAGGAGTACAAACAATAATACTACCAATAATACAAAAAACAATACTACTAATAATACAAACAATAATACTAGCAAGAGTACAAACAATAGTACAAGCAGCACCACAAGCAGGAGTACAGTCAATAACAGTCCAAATTCTCTCACCGCATCTCCTCCGAACAGCTTGGGTTGAATGTCTTCTGTGTGTTGGGTCGGCAGGGGTATGCAGGACTGCAGAAGGAGGAGGTAATCTCTTTTCCAGGCTGCCAACGAGGAGTTGAGGTCTTCTATAGTGCTGACGTGTTTGTGACAAGTAATGATGCCAGAGATATTATGACATTTGATGGTTAAATACCGTTTACCGAACAAATACCATTCAAGGAACAAATACCGTTTACCGAACAAATACCGTTTAATGGACAAATACCATTCAAGGAACAAATACCATTCAAGGAACAAATACCGTTTACCGAACAAATACCGTTTACCGAACAAATACCATTCAAGGAACAAATACCATTCAAGGAACAAATACCATTCAATGAACAAATACCGTTTAATGAACAAATACCGTTTAATGGACAAATACCATTCAAGGAACAAATACCATTCAATGAACAAATACCATTCAAGGAACAAATACCGTTTAATGAACAAATACCATTCAAGGAACAAGTAATATTTGATCGTTGAATAAGTATATAGTAAAAAATAATATAATTTTGTGAATAGCAAAATTTTGACATAGACTCTTACTCTTTGAGTTGCAGGACACAGTCAAGGTCGGATGACCTGGCGCATGCGAGCCTTTTGAGCTCTGCAGACTGCATCGACACTTGCTGCTGCATCGTCTCTAGCCTGCCCCTCGTGGCCAGTTCAGCTCTGTGGTGGTTTGGTGTGAAAAAGAGGATGAAGAAAAAGAGGAGGAGGAAGAGGAGGAAGAAGAGGAGGAGGAAGAAGAAGAGGAGGAAGAAGAAGAGGAGGAAGAAGAAGAGGAGGAAGAAGAGGAGGAAGAAGAAGAGGAGGAAGAAGAAGAGGAGGAAGAAGAAGAGGAGGAAGAAGAAGAGGAGGAAGAAGAAAAGGAGGAAAGTTTATTATATTGGATTAGACTAAATAAGCTCGAATAAGATAAGATTAGCCCAGTTTAGATTAAATTAGATTTTACTAGATAAAAATAGATAATCGAAAATACGATAGGATTAGATTAGATTGAAAACCCACGCTGTTTTGCGGGGGCAGTTTTCGAAGTGGTGCAGTTTCCTGAGAAGTTCTTCAATGGACTTGTCCTTATTCTCCAGTCGTTCCTTGTAGCCACTCTCCCTGTTCAGCAACTCTGCCACCATGCTCTTTGAAGTCCTGGTGGCGGTGGTGGTGATGGTGGTGGTGGTGGTGGTGGTGGTGATGGTGGTGGTGGTGGTGGTGGTGGTGGTGGTGGTGGTGGTGGTGGCAGTGATGGTGGTGGCGGTGGTGGTGATTGTGGTGGTGGTGGTGGTGGCGGTGATGGTGGTGGTGATGGTGGTGGTGGCAGTCATGGTGGTTGAAGTGGTAGTGTGGTAATGGTAAAAGACGTCGAAGGTGGTAACTAATGAACCGGAGTTGAAATAATAATTAAAAAAAATAGTATTAATAATAACAACAATAAACAGCTTTTGAAACAAAAACAATATTAATGACGACTATGAAAGACATGGACGTGGTTGCATTGGAGTTGTGGAAGTTAATGAGGAAGTCAACTTTTGCCCATGCAATCATAAAAATAACTTTTAAAAATAATAAAATTATTATTATTATTATTATTATTATTTTTATTATTTTTATTATTATTATTATTATTATTAATAAAATTAATATTAATATTATTAATATTATTACTATTAATAATAATAATAATAATAATAATAATAATAATAATAATAATAATAATAATAATAATAATAATAATAATAATAATAATAATAATAATAATAATAATAATAATAATAATAATAATAATAATAATAATAATAATAATAATAATAATAATAATAATAATAATAATAATAATAATAATAATAATATTATTATTATTATTATTATTATTATTATTATTATTATTATTATTATTATTATTATTATAACAACGAAAATAATAATATTAACAAAAAAAAAGAATAATTAAAAAATTATAAAAAAAAAAAATATATATATATATATATATAATAAAAAATAATGAAAAAAATAATAGAAAAAGAAAATAAATAATAATAATACAAAGATTAAAAAATAAATAAAAATAATAATATCAATAAAAAATTTTCACCAACTGAAATTTCTTTTATTGGCATAAAATTATATTCTCTCAATAATACTAATGAAACTACAAAAAAACTCACATCACTTGCTTCTCCAACACCAGCAGCTGCCCTAGCGAGTCAACATGAGGATGATGAAGAGGAAGAAGATGGTGGTTATGATGATGATGATGATGATGATGATGATGATGATCAAGCAGCTCTACAGATGAACCGCTGAAAGTTCTCCGACAAGAACGATCGCTGGTGTTGTTTGTTGAAGTTTTAATGTTGTTGTTGGTTGTTGTTGTTGTTTGTTGTTGTTGTTGTTTGTTGTTGTTGTTGTTTGTTGTTGTTTGTTGTTTTTGTTGTTGTTGTTGTTGTTATTTGTTGATGTTGTTTTCTGGTGCCATTGTTGTTTGTTGGCGTTGTTTATTTGGTTTTGTTGTTTGTTGATGTTGTTTTTTGTTGGTGTTTGTTGGTTGTCCGTGTTGTGTTTGCTGGTGTTGTTGTTTTTTGGTGTTTTTTTGGTTCAATGGTTTGTTGATGTTGTTGTTGTTTTTTATTGATGTTGTTGTTTGTTGGTATTGTTTTCTGTTGGTGTTGCTGTTTGTTTATTTCGTCGTTTGCTGCTGTTGTTATTTGTTGATGTAGTTGTTTTTTGGTGCCATTATGGTTTGTTGGTGTTGTTGTTTGTTGGTGTTGTTGTTTTTTGGTGTTGTGGTTTGTTGTTTGTTGATGTTGTTGTTGTTATTTGTTGGTGTTGTCGTTTGTTGTTTGTTGATGTTGTTGTTGCTGTTTGTTGGTGTTGTGGTTTGTTAGTGTTGTTGTTTTTTGGTGTTGTTGTTAGGTGATGTTGTTTGTTGGTTTCGTTGTTTGCTGATGTTGTCGTTTGTTGGTGTTGTTATTTGGTGATGTTTTTGTTGGTTGGTGTTGTTGTTTTTAGGTGTTGTCGTTTGTTGTTGTTTGTTGGTGTTGTTTTTTGTTGGTGTCGTTTGTTTGTGTTGTTGTTTTTTGTTAGAGTTTGTGTTGTTTGTTAGGGTTGTTGTTTGTTTTGTTTGTTTGTTTTATGTTGTTTTTGTTGTTTGCAGTGGTGGTGGTGCTTATCGTGTTTGTATTATATAATGGTGAGGTTGTTGTTGTTATGTTGTTGTTGTTGTTAGTGTTGTTGGTGGTGTTGTTGTATTTTTAAATTAACACCCATTCAACTATATGTATAGTTCAACGCTTGATGTTTTTTCATCACATTTTTTTTAAAACATTGGACATTATTTCAATATGTGCTCAAGTGGGACTCCTTCGATGACTCATCAAGGATTCGGACTTCTCATTACGTCTATCGCAACAGCTTTTTTTATTTATCTTTCAGCGTGTTGTTCGATCGAACGAGAGAAGATTAATCAATCCACGCATAAGGGGAGGAAGTGGGAGAAAGACATGAAAACAAAAACATGAACATAAAAAAAACAACCTACAAAGGTGAGAAATTTCACAACACATAAAAAATAAAAACTCAACAAACTATCAAACTCACGCCAAAGCATGAAACTCACAACGGACTAAAAGTTAGTTCACGACGAAGTAAAATAAACAAATAAATAAAAAAAACTCTCAATAAAAAATACAGATCACAACAAATAATAAAAAATGCAACAACAAAAAAATAAAAAAATGCAACAACAAAAAAAATAAAAGAATGCAACAACAAAAATCGCAACAAAAAAAAAATTATAAAAAATATCACATCAAAATTTGAAATGAGGTCACATTGATTGTGCGGTCCTTCTCAAGTTAACCATCTGCGTGAGTCACACTGGCTGAGTCATCATCAACAACAGGTGTTTTCAGTTTTTGTGCCCTGATTACTTGTCAGCATCATGACTCACCATGGTAGAACACTCAATGAAGACAGTCGCAAAATAAAAATAAGAAGCGAAACTGGTGAGAAATTTGAAAAAAAACGACATCGAAAAATGAATTTAAAAAACGGATCAGAAAAATTTGATTAAAAAAATAAATAAAAAAATGAATAAAAAAAAAAAAATAAATAAAAATAAATAAAAAAATAAATGAATTAAATCACTAATCACTAAAATAAAAAATTCAAAAGGAAACTTAATCAAAAGAAATCTAGATGAGAATTAAACTAGGTCAGAAGGGTGCCGAGAGAAAGGTAAAGGCTTTTACAAATGATATCTGAATATCAAGGAGGGGTGAAAAAAAAATAATAAAAAATAAAAAATAAAAAATAAAAAAATACACGACTGTGAAAAAGGTTTGTGAATAAAGAAAAAAAGAATTATATTTTAAATATAAAAAAATAATTATTTGGAAATATAAAAAAATAAATATTTGGAAATATAAAAAAATAAATATTTGGAAATACAAAAAAAAATATTTAAAATAAAAATGAAAAAATGAAAAACTAAAAATAGATACAAGCCATGGAGGTCCATGAATATGCATGCGGTTCCATGTCCCCCGTTAAATTGCTATTCTCACACATATTTACCTCCTCGCCACAGTGGCTTGATCTGGCGCTTCACAACTAGAGTATTATTTATTTTGATGTAAATACAATTAAATAAAATACATACAATAAAATTTGAAAAAATAAACTATAAAATAACACAAATAAATAAACTATGCAATGAAATGGAAAAAAATACAAAAAAACACAAATAATTATGAATGGAGAGATTAAATATACCCTTGGCTGAAGTCGTCAGAGCAGGCGACGTCACTGGTGCGTCTGATGCCAGGCAACGGTTGCCACGTGCTCACGTGATCGCTCTCAAAGGCCGAGTCTGCATTGTCTTGGCAGTGGGTGCAGTCTGTGGTGGTCGAAATGGGAGGGGGTGAGGGTGGTGGTAGTTGTGTGGTGGTAGTTGTATTGTGTGGTGGTAGTTGTATTGTGGTGGTGTTTATTGTGTGGTGGTAGTTGTTGTGGGGTGGTGTTTGTTGCAATGTGGTGGTAAGAAGGGAGAGAAAGTGTGAGTAGAGGTAGTTGTTGTGTGGTGGTAGTTTTATTGTGGTGGTGTTTGTGCAATGTGGTGGTGTTTGTGCAATGTGGTGGTGTTTGTAGTGGTGGTGTGATGATTTGGTGGTGTGATGATAGTGATTGTTGTGTGGTGGTGGTGGCAGAGTAGTTGTGCTGTAGTGGTGAGGTAGTGATAGCAGTGAGGTGGTGTGGAGGTGGTGGTGCTGTGAGAAAAGGTGGATGAGGTGGTTGTAGAAAAAACCACGTCGTTATGGTGGAAGTGGAAGAGAGAAGTTGTTGGTGTGGTTGTGGTGAAAGAGAGGGTTGCAGGTGGTGTTGGTGAAAGTGTTCAAAAAATGAAGAGAACGCTGTTGCGGTGATAGTCAGACTGGTCGTTGTGATAGTGTGAGGGTTGCAGTGGTGATGGTAGTGAAGAAATAGTGGAAGCTTCTGTGGTGGGAGGGAGATATGTTAGTAGTGATAATGAGAATTATTGTGGTGATGGTGATGGTGGAAGTGCAGGTTAATGGTGTTAGTGGCGGTAGTTGGGCTTGCGTGGCTTTGAGATGCTGTTAAAAAAGGTTCACAAACCATGATACTCCAACATCCACAAAAATACTAAAAAAAAGTATAAAAAGAACACAAAAAGATGAATGAAAAAAAATTATTAAAAAAATAAATAAATAAATATAAAAATAATAGACCCTTATTCTTGAAGCTGTCGATGATGGAGTCGAGGGAGGCCTGCCTGGGAGACTCAGTGAGGGACTCTTTGAAAATTCTCCTTGCAGAGGTGGAAGGGAGGCAGGAAGGGAGGAGAGAGGTGGATGGGAGCTTCGATTTGGTCGTTGGCCTCACGAAACTTCCCCCCATCTGTGGGGGTTTGGGAATGTTCTTTTGAATTGATAGGTTTGTTACGTGGATTAGTTTGTTGCGTGGATTAGTTTGTTACGTGGATTAGTTTGTTGCGTGGATTAGTTTGTTACGTGGATTAGTTTGTTACGTAGGTTAGTTTGTTACGTGGATTAGTTTGTTACGTGGATTAGTTTGTTACGTGGATTAGTTTGTTACGTGGATTAGTTTGTTACGTGGATTAGTTTGTTACGTGGATTAGTTTGTTACGTGGGTCAGTTTGTTACGTGGATTAGTTTGTTACGTGGATTAGTTTGTTACGTGGATTAGTTTGTTACGTGGATTAGTTTGTTACGTGGATTAGTTTGTTACGTGGATTAGTTTGTTACGTGGATTAGTTTGTTACGTGGATTAGTTTGTTACGTGGATTAGTTTGGTTATAAAAATCACGCCAAGAAAAGTTTCCTTTAGAGGTTTTTGTTAGTTTGAATGGTTTATCGGAGATGCGCAGTTGGAAATGATTGAAAAGTTAAGTGAATTACTCAAGAAAGCTTTTTAATTTCATTATTTTTTGTCTTTGCACCTCTCTGTTGCAATGCAGCATGACGTCACACACTGCAGAGGACAGAGACTTGGCAATGTTTGTGACACTCTGGTTCCTGTTTCTGACGGACTGTTTGGTGGTGGTGATGACCGTGGTATTAGAGATGAGAATGCTGGCGATGTTAATGATGATGGTGTTGATGATGGTGTTGATGGTGGTGGTGGTGGTGTTGATGATGGTGGTGGTGTTGATGATGGTGTTGATGGTGGTGGTGGTGGTGTTGATGATGGTGGTGGTGTTGATGGTGGTGTTGATGGTGGTGTTGATGGTGGTGTTGATGGTGGTGTTAATGGTGGTGTTGATGGTGGTGTTGATGGTGGTGGTGGTGGTGTTGATGATGGTGGTGGTGTTGATGATGGTGTTAATGGTGGTGTTGATGGTGGTGTTGATGGGGGTGTTGATGGTGGTGTTGATGGGGGTGTTGATGGTGGTGTTGATGATGGTGTTGATGGTGGTGTTGATGGTGGTGTTGATGGTGGTGTTGATGATGGTGTTGATGATGGTGTTGATGGTGGTGTTGATGGTGGTGTTGATGGTGGTGTTGATGGTGGTGTTGATGATGGTGTTGATGGTGGTGTTGATGGTGGTGGTGGTATTGAAGATGACAAATACAGTGAGTTGGTGGTGGTAATTATGGTAGTGAAAAGCGCCTTTGAGCCTTTTGTACAGAGACTCATAGCGACCAGCATTACAGCACACAGACACCTGCAGGGCAAGCAGCCACATGACCACACTTTCCTGGTTCTCTGCCGTCAGGTAGTGTTCATTTTGGGCGCACCTAAAGAGGTTGTTTGAGGGGTTTTTTGAGGTTGGTTAAAGTTTTTTGAGAGGCTGGTTAAAAAGTTGGTTGGTTGGTTGAAAAGTTGGTTGGTTGGTTGAAAAGTTGGTTGGTTGTTTGGTTGAAGAGTTGGTTGGTTGGTTGAAGAGTTGGTTGGTTGGTTGAAGAGTTGGTTGAATAGTTGGTTGAAGAGTTGGTTAAAGAGTTGGTTGGTTGAAGAGTTGGTTGAAGAGTTGGTCGGTTGAAGAGTTGGTTGAAGAGTTCGTTGGTTGGTTGAAAAGTTGGTTGGTTGGTTGAAGAGTTGGTTGGTTGGTTGATTTGCAAGGATTTGTGGTGGTTGATAAAATTCACTAAGGAACAATAACTGAAAGAAAGGAAAAAAACGTAACTTGAACAAACTTCCCAATAAACCAACTCAATCTTATTATCCCTCAACTGACACTCTCAAGTACGATCTCCCAAATGAACCCACTGACATTATGGTGAGTTCTCCATTGCTGAGTGGGTTGAGGAAGATTCCAGCGGTGGCGAGGTCAATGCAGACCGAGGCCTTGAGGAAGGGGTTGTTCTTGAACGCTTCAGCACTTCTGTACCCACGCAAAGTGGCTTCGAAGTCGTCAAGTATGAACCAAAATTTCCTCTTGAACAACTTCGAGAAACCTGCGTTGTTTTGGTGAAGATATGCTAGAGATAGAAAGTGGAAATAATGTAGACGTGCTGTGGATGTGACGTCATACGTGGTGTGCGTGTGATTCCGTGTTTGTAGTGTTTGTGAATAAAGTCTCATCAAAAACATAACACATTGAATTTTTATTTAAAAACAAAACAACCAAAACAATGGCGATTCAATTTCGACTTCCAAGAACGCCTAAAAAGCCCTCCACGGCCATAAGCGAAGTTTTCCAGCAAAGACAACAACAATAAGTGCTGTTCTCTCAATGGCCACAACGATAACTGCTGTCTCTCAATGGCCACACCCATGATAAATTCTGAACAACAACACTGCAAAAACCTCACAACACCAATCGACTTTCAGCATGGTGCATATGAGGAGCTGGTTTAAGAAACTCTACGGGGTTAATGCCACTATAATAATATTCGTATTTGTATTTTATTGTATTTTTTTGTATTGTTTCATATTGTATTGTATTATGTTGTATTGTATTGTATTGTATTGTATTGTATTGTATTGTATTGTATTTTATTGTATTGTATTGTATTGCATTGTATTGTATTTTATTGTATTGTATTGTATTTTATTGTATTGTATTGTATTGTATTGTATTGTATTGTATTGTATTGTATTGTATTGTATTGTATCGTATTGTATTTTATTGTATTGTATTGTATTGTATTGTATTGTATTGTATTGTATTGTATTGTATTGTATTGTATTGTATTGTATTTTATTTTATTGTATTGTATTGTATTGTATTGTATTTTATTTTATTGTATTGTATTGTATTGTATTGTATTGTATTGTATTGTATTTTATTGTATTGTATTGTATTGTATTGTATTGTATTGTATTGTATTGTGTTGTATTGTATTGTATTGTATTGTATTGTATTTTATTGTATTGTATTTTATTGTATTGTATTGTATTGTAAGACTTCAGCTGCATCGGGTCATTAACTAGCAAAACAATTTAATGGATACTCATGTTTGCACGAAGTTTCACACAAAAAAACATTTTTGACTCGAGCGCTTCTGAACAGCAAGGTAAGCTCCATACAGCTGGGTCCTCCGACCAAGCTGTGAAAGTATTTTTTTTTTAATTTTAAGTATAAAACAAGTAAAAAAAAAAGAAAGGCTGCATTTGAGAATACATGTGAATACAACTCAGTTGACTACAGTGGTGGCCTGTGTTGTTGTTGTTGGCTGGCCTGTTTGTAGAGACGTCCATGTTTTAGCAGTGTTTATAACTTGTTTTGACATGACATCCTTTCTTAACTTTTGTTATCACTTGTTATTTCCCTTATCTCTTTGAATTCTTTCTTGTTATTTATCCTTATACTTTTTATCCATTTCCATCACTTGTTATTCTTTGTTATCTTTTGTTATTTTTATTATTCTTTTTTTATCCATCAGTATCACTTGTTATCACTTGTTATCACATGTTATCACATGTTATCACACGTTATCACTTGTTATCACTTGTTATCACTTGTTATCACTTGTTATCACTTGTTATCACTTGTTATCACTGTTATCTCTTGTTATCTCTTGTTATCACTTGTTATCACTTGTTATCCCTTATTATCACTTGTTATCACCTGTTATCACTTGTTATCACTGTTATCACCTGGTATCACTTGTTATCACTTGCCATCCGTTGTTATCACTCGTTATCACTTGTCATCAGTTGTTATCACTTGTTATCACTTGTTATAACTTGTTATCACTTGTTAACACTTGTTAGCACTTGTTAACACAGGTTCTGAAGCCTGCAACGCCAGCAATCGTTGCTTATCGACCCGTTTGTAACACTCAGAGGCCTTCGCAGGGCAATGCCGAGGAGATGTGTTGATGTTTCGTTGTTTGTGAATTTTTTGTTACTTTTTTGCATTATTTGAAAAATTGAAAAAAAGTTATTAACGTATTTTAAACATAAATTATTGAAAAGATTCTCAACTAAACTAGCAGCATTGTTATCAACTCTCGGAACGGATTACGAGTTCGTTTGTAAGCAACCTTCTCAATCTTATCAAACAAACAAAACCTTTTCACAACTTTCATAATCTTTGCAAGTTGTTTCAGCAGGGGCTGGTCGGACGAGCAGACGAACAGACTGCGTTAATCTGTCGCCAATTTGATATTAATCCTCGCACCAGACTTTGTATTTGTGAGATAGCTACATTCTTGTATGGGTGAAGGTGCATATGTTGTTGTGCACGTAGTCTTATCTAATCTAATCTAATCTAATCTAATCTAATCTAATCTAATCTAATCTAATCTAATCTAATCTAATCTAATCTAATCTAATCTAATCTAATCTAATCTAATCTAATCTAATCTAATCTAATCTAATCAAATCTAATCTAATCTAATCTAATCTAATCTAATCTAATCTAATCTAATCTAATCTAATCTAATCTAATCTAATCTAATCTAATCTAATCTAATCCAATCTAATCTAATCTAATCTAATCTAATCTAATCTAATCTAATCTAATCTACTCTAACCTAATCTAATCTAATCTAATCTAATCTAATCTAATCTAATCTAATCTAATCTAATCTAATCTAATCTAATCTAATCTAATCTAATCTAATCTAATCTAATCTAATCTATTCTAATCTAATCTAATCTAATCTAATCTTATCTAATCTAATCTAATCTAATCTAATCTAATCTAATCTAATCTAATCTAATCTAATCTAATCTAATCTAATCTAATCTAATCTAATCTAATCTAATCTAATCTAATCTAATCTAACCTAATCTAATCTAATCTAATCTAATCTAATCTAATCTAATCTAATCTAATCTAATCTAATCTAATCTAATCTAATCTAATCTAATTTAATCTAATCTAATCTAATCTAATCTAATCTAATCTAATCTAATCTAATCTAATCTAATCTAATCTAATCTAATCTAATCTAATCTAATCTAATCTAATCTAATCTAATCTAATCTAATCTAATCTAATCTAATCTAATCTAATCCAAACTAATCTTATCAAATCTAATCAAATTATTTGTATAGCGCTGATCACACTGTTCAATAGTTTACTACAGATACAATACAATACAATACAAAAACGAATATTATTATAGTGGCATACAATACAGATTGATACAACAATTATTTGAATGCCGATAAAAAAGATAAATAATAATAATGATAAATAGTCATTAAGACAACTTTAATTTTTGAAGGGTAGGCCATACAACTGAGGTGTCCAGCCTCCTCATCTACACTCCATCTCCTACTCCCGATTTGGTACCCCATCTTTCCATTAAGGTCTAATCCAACTTTGGCTCCGGTTTTGTCTTATAAACTCTTATCACTTTGGTTCTCAATTCTATCCTCATTGTTACCTTAGATTTTCGTTGTTTATTATTATTACTGTTATTACTGTTTTCGTTTTTATTTGTACTATTATTCTACCACGTCTGCGCCTGTAACATAATGCTTAGCGTATTCCACTGTAGATTGTGACTAGACGAGCCCAGGTTTGAGTTCTAAAAGCGACAACTCAATTGAAGTACAGATGCCGTCCTAGAGTGTCCAGTCCTCTAATAGCCCACAGCGAGTAAAACCGTTTCCATGGGAGCGCCTTTGAACATAGTGCTAAAGGACGCAATGAGAGTTGCTTGATTAAATTAGATTAGATTAGATTAGATTAGATTAAGTCTTTAATTTTATTTTTTGAACAAAACGTTATAATAATAATGGTAAATAAAAGTGAGGAGGTTTTTAAAAATTGTAAACAAACCTTCGCTGCACTTGTACGTCAAAACGCCTGACAAGCTCTGCCATTGGTGTTGCTGGTTGTTGTTGTTGATGTTGTTGTTGATGTTGCTGATGCTGTTGTTGATGTTGTTGATGCTGTTGTTGATGTTTTTGATGTTGTTGTTGACGTTTTTGTTGTTGCAATCGTTGTCGTTATTGGCAGAAGTAACAAGAGTGTTGTTGTTATCTCTAGGAGTTGCAACGTTGTTATTGTTGCTACAGTTGCTCAAAAAACCGTTCAAATGGCCGTAGCAAATATTTGAAGTACTGGTGAGTTTGTGTTGTTGTTGCTGTTGCTTTTGTTGCTGCAGAGTGTTGCTTCGAGATAGCATTTTGCTGACGATACTTTCCTATGGCAGTATTTTTATTGGTATTGTATTGTATAACTTTTAAAGGCATCTAAGACACAAAGAGCTACATTGGAGTGGCAATTCAGGCAACGTATGAGTTTTTAGCTTGTCAAAAGGTTCAAATCTACACCTAAAATGGCTTCGCAACGTTGAAGGATCAACAGCTACGACGTGCAAGTACTTATAACATCACTTTGAAGAGCAATCAATAAGGCTTGGCGAATGAACCACAAGTTGGCAGCCTGTTTTCAAATGATTCTTTCATTTTCAGAGAAGTTTAGGGTCATTAGAAGTACAATTAAGTTAGTAATTGAAAGAAATTCTATAGTTCTTTATAACAAATGAAGTTAATAATAATTTACTAGGTTAATTGCATTTTCATTGCAAATATTTGAAATGGGCAGGTGTTGAAGGCTCGCTTATGTGCACGCTGTTGTGTGTTTGTTGAAGTTGCAAAAAATATGACTAAATAAAAGATAGGAAGATGAATATTGAGATGAACAAAAAAGATGAAAAAAGAAAAAAAAGAAAAAAAAAGATTCAAAGAAAAGAAAAAAAAAAGACGAATAAGAAGAAAAGGCTGATGCTGATGGTGGTGTAGGTGGAGGAGAGGGGGTGTAAGTGTATAAATGGAAGCTTAGTCATTGAAGGATGGAGGAACTGATGGTGGTGTAGGCGAAGTTAACGAAAAGACCTCAAAACTTCCACAAACTGTTAATTCATAACCTATAATATATAGCTTATACTTTTTAAAAGCATAAAAAATAAAAGTCGAACGCGTTTGACTTTTAAAAATTCTCACTGACGTTTGTTGTGTTGACAAACAAAGGGAGAAGCAACGCTGGACTTGCTCTAATCTAATGTTATCTTATCTAATCTGATATCATCTAATCTAATGTTATCTTATCTAATCTGATATCCTCTAATCTAATGTTATCTTATCTAATCTGATATCCTCTAATCTAATGTTATCTTATCTAATCTGATATCATCTAATCTAATGTTATCTTATCTAATCTGATATCCTCTAATCTAATGTTATCTCATCTAATCTGATATCATCTAATCTAATGTTATCTTATCTAATCTGATATCATCTAATCTAATTTAATCGCATCATTTGTACCTTAGCTTATTCGATCCGGTTTAACAGTGTATAGTGCTGGTTAGAAATATTCAAAACCAACAATAATCATGTTTTTCTCTATGTTCAACTTGTTCTTGCTCCACTTGTTGCTTCCTTCGACCCTTCAAGACACATGGAAAAGTAATCAAGCTTTTCCAATAATAATAATAATAATAATAATAATAATAATAATAATAATAATAATAATAATAATATAAATAATAATAATAATAATAATAATACAATAAATAATAATAATAATAATATAAATAATAATAATAATAATAATATAAATACTGATAATAAAAAAAAATAATACTCATAATAAAAATAATACTAATATTGGTAACAAAGATAATGATAAGTCAGAATATTGATGATGGTGTTCATGAGTGGAAACACAGCATTGATAATGATGCGGATTATTCAACGTATGCAAAACAGCTGTAATTGAATCCACCATTCAACGGAGGGTCAAAACCTTCTTTGAAAAATCATATAGAAACAATAAATAAATAATATAATAAATAATACGCTAAATGATAAAGCCGCAGATCTCAACATACTCCACAAACCTCCACAAACCCTTACAAAAAACCACTAAAAACTACCACAACCACCACAAACCACTAATAACTACCACAAACCACCACAAACTACCATAAACCACCACGAACCACCACAAACCACCACAAACCACCACAAACCACCACAAACCACCACAAACTACCACAAACCACAAATTACCAAAGTTCCACAACACTGCCACAAACCCTCAAACCACCACGAGCCTCTCAAACCACCACGAGCCCTTCAAACCACCACGCACAGTCGTACAGAATCCCACGCTGAATGTCTTTTCGTACAAGAGCGACCACGACGAAGGGTACCTGGCCTACCTGGGCAACGATGGCAACCACTCCACGTGCGTGCAGGTGGAGGAAAAGCAGGAGGTGTGGAAGCATCGCCATACCTGGTGGTTCGTCAAACCTGCCAGTCCCTTTGTGCCTCTCTACATTGACTACCTCATCGTCTTTGACAACACGTGTAAGCTTTTGAACCCATTTGAATGCTCAGTAAACATAATTGACAATTGAATTGATAATAAAATTGATTAATAAATCTAAGGTAGTGTAATCAAGATGTTTGTGAGGCGCTGGTAAGAGGAGAAGGGAGAATTAGAAAATGAAGAAAAAATGCACAATTTGACTCTGGAAAAAGAATAAAAATCAAATTTTTGGAAGTTCAGAAGTACGGGGAATAGAGAGAGGATCATGAACGAAACTTCGAGAAACACCGAACGAGAAAGAAGAAAGAGTTTAATAAGAATATATCATTGAAACTACTGAGTTCTTGGGATGCAACTTTGAAAAAATCCATTTAAAACAAAATCCAAGAATACCAAAAAATATTTTCAACTTTTCTGATAGAAAAAATTGGTCAACGGTGTCAAAAGCAAAGAAGGAAATTAAGCAAAAGAGGAAGGAGGAAAGGGCTACCATTGTCCAGAGCATGGGATTGTTATAGAATCTGGAAAGAACGGCTTATGGAAAGAACGGACCAAAGTGAGTAAGAGGAGAAAGATAGGAAGTCTAAAAGGAAGGAATAAGTTCAATAAACAAATATTCATTTATTTTTTATATATGAAAGGTATAGATCATTTATATTTAAATATGATAAATTTTTTTTTCTAGTTATGTAATATTATAATATTATTCGTTATTAATAACTTCATTCTTATTTAACCTAATCCCACCAAAGCATTTTTGAAGCGCCTATAGAATTTAGTTCAAAGGCGTTGGAATAATTGAATGGAAGGAGGTCATTGAAGCTATTCAACAAAAGAGTGACCTTGAAACTTTTTAGTTTAAAAAAAAAGACAAAAATATTTTCTTCATCCACTCATCCATCCACCCACCCATCCCTCCATCCATGTAGCCTGCAGGTTTACAGACTGTCACGTGAGGTTATACTTCAGCGACTCCTTCGACCACACACAGCTCCAATCCAAGCCGCCCACCACAGAAAGGTACTTTGTACTTAGCCACAACAACTCCAGGTACTTCGGGGAAATCCTGCTGGAGAGCGTGTCGTGGCAATTGGCCTACATCATTGCCAAGCCCGGAGTAAAACTGCGGATCTGTGAATTTGCTGTGTTCGCAAAGGAAGGTACACTCATCTTATCTTATCTTATCTAATCTTATCTAATCTTATTTAATTCACTCTAATCTAATCTAATCTGATATTATATTATCAAATCTAATCTAACCTGATATTATATTATCAAATCTAATCTAATCTGATATTATATTATCAAATCTAATCTAACCTGATATTATATTATCAAATCTAATCTAATCTTTTCTTATAAAATCTAATCTCATCTTATCAAATCTGATCTATTCTATTCTATCATAATCTAATCTAATCTTTTCAAATCTAACCTAATCTTATCTTATCAAATCTAATCTAATAACTTCAAGTTAATTTGATTTATTGAATTCATATCTTATCTAATCATTTTCTTAGAGTTGATTGTTTAATCATATACTATAATTCAACATATTATTCAATATCTCATAGAATACTTCGTTGGGTACTTGTTGTACTGCCTCTTAAACAATCCGCACACGTCGTTGTTGAATTAAGTTCACAGTGGTGCTATAAAACTTCAATGGTCCTATGAAACTACACTTTCAACCAAGTCAAAATTTTATTTTGTAAAAGATTTTAAATGTCCGAAGATATAAAGCAAGAATCTAGAAAACCCAGTACTAAGCCAGAGTCTCGGAGCTCCTATGAGCGTAAGTGCTTTCCAACATTTTGAAAACAACACAAAGATTCTATTTAAAGCTAGATTCCCCCTTATTGCTTCTTTGTTGCATGACTGTTTTATCACTTCCTTACCTCACCTTTCCACTTTTCCACGGTTTAGACATTTTATTATTTAATAATTAAACAATCAAACCAATTCTAATGAATTCAAAGGAGCTGTAATTTTGCACTTTTACTAAAAAATTCTTACAGACGTATTCTGGCCCATGTCAGAACACCGTGTTTGCTTCACTCTATTCCTCCTCATCCTTACAACCACTCCCATCTTTTTCGTAGTGTAAGAAATTTTTTCAACGCTTTGATTCTCAAAAAGTTTTCGATTGGTTTGACTATGACGAAGTAGAAACGCCAATCAACTAAGCGCTATATATATTTAGCTTGAAAGTGAAGTTTTTAATTTAATTAATGTTTTACTTTTAATCTAAAATTGTATAGCGCTGTTGAGGCGCTTAATTCGTTATATCTGAGTCTATCCGGAAGTTTAAAATTCAAAATTAAACCTTTATATTGCAGCATAATCAATTCTCCCGGTGCCTTGAAAACCTTCATACTGGACGAGAAGAGCAATAGGAAAACGTTGAATGAAACATTCACGAAAACGCTGAAAAATAAACTGAAGAGAACGCTGAAGCTTGAACCGACTAGTTAAGTGCAATGTTAGGTGCTCGCAAGCGCTCGTGCTGCCGCCGTTGAAGCAGTGGGTGAGTGGAGAAGAAGCGAATGAGACTGAGAAATATGTTTGAAATTTTTTTAAAAGTGCAAAGGGCATTTAATTTAATCATTTTTCGAAAACTTTTATAAATTCAAAAAAATATTATTTTTTCACCTGACACTTAATCTTTTATTTTACTTTTTACTGAAAAATTGCCTCACTGAGCTAATTACGCTCTATAAGAGCTTAGCTCAATATATGGAAGAAGAAAAAGAAGAAGAAGAAGAAGAAGAAGAAGAAGAAGAAGAAGAAGAAGAAGAAGAAGAAGAAGAAGAAGAAGAACAAGAAGAAGAAGAAGAAGAAGAAGAAGAAGAAGAAGAAGAAGAAGAAGAAGAAGAAGAAGAAGAAGAAGAAGAAGAAGAAGAAGAAGAAGAAGAAGAAGAAGAAGAAGAAGAAGAAGAAGAAGAAGAAGAAGAAGAAGAAGAAGAAGAAGAAGAAGAAGAAGAAGAAGAAGAAGAAGAAGAAGAAGAAGAAGAAGAAGAAGAAGAAGAAGAAGAAGAAGAAGAAGAAGAAGAAGA
Organism: Branchellion lobata; assembly: GCA_947562095.1. NCBI lineage: Eukaryota > Metazoa > Annelida > Clitellata > Hirudinida > Piscicolidae > Branchellion > Branchellion lobata. The sequence continues at coordinate 6,592,284 of OX387254.1, read as the reverse complement.
AGAAGAAGAAGAAGAAGAAGAAGAAGAAGAAGAAGAAGAAGAAGAAGAAGAAGAAGAAGAAGAAGAAGAAGAAGAAGAAGAAGAAGAAGCATCTTAATGACATTTAGTGCTCTTGTCTTTGCTCTTGTTTTGTAATTTTATAATTTTTGCGATAAAACTTTGACAAATAAAATTCAAACTAACGTTGAAGATTTGAATTTACTGAAGAGACCAGGCTTAAACACTCCAACCTTTTTTGTATACGCGTGACAATGGCTTTTATGGTTTAAACCATCTAATATCTGATAGTTTCAGTAAAGCGAATTATATAACTGTTTCATTAAAACTGTTTTAGGCGAAGCTTTCTTCTTCTTTTTCCTCTTTTTTCGTTCTTTTTGTTCATCTTTTTTTAATTTTTCTTCCTTTTATTTTTTTTAATACTTTTTTATCTTTTTTTATCTTTTTTTTTCATTTTCCATGTTTCGAGCTGAGCCTAAATTGAGCTTAACCATTATGGTGAAAAAACGTCTAAGTTAAAAAAATAATTAAATTAGAGAATAAAATAATAAAATTATTTCAATTCTTTGAAACGGTATTCAGGTTACTCCACTAGGAGTGTGAAATTATAACTTTCGAGGCGTTTTCATGAGGGTTTCAGAGAGGCTGTAAGAAAAAAAATGTATGTCTTGATTAGATTAAATTGAAAAAAAGTGCAAAAAGATGAAAAAAAAAATAGAGAAACATATGAAGCACTATAACAAACTGATTGCAATATTGATGAAAAATAGAAAGAACTGATGAAAGTTCCTTAAATCGATCCCACATATCCACATGCGCCTTATAACTCTATTGCTTGCGTCCTTTTCACGTCTGCGCTAACTTTCAAATGGCTGCCACAGTGTTGCGTTTGTTAGTGCTCGCGTTGTCGTGCATAGCTTTGGTCAAATCAGAGTCGGTTGGCAGGTAGCTCTTTGTGTTTTTAACCTCTACCCTACCTTTGAGAACTTTTAACACTTTTTATCATCTCAATAGCAACTCAAATTTCATATTTAAGTTATCGACATTCATCCCCGTATTCTTTAATTGCTTGTCCTACGAAGACTCCATTAGTCTTTGGAACTCATTCTATACTTTCAAAAGTAAAAGAAAACATCGAAAGCTGAAATTACCTTTCAAAAATTCGAACACACCCCTCAAACATTCAAACCAGTGAAATCTCCAAATATGTGGATTACCTTCGAGATGTGGTAGCCTTTCTGCTGTCATTAACAACCAAGCAACGCAACCCGCCAAGTTTCACTCATTTAACAACTTTTCAAAATAGTTTTTTGATTTTTAAAATGAGATTTTATGTTTTTTATAAGAGAGTCCATGAATTCTGATTTTAAAACACGAGTTAAACGATTATGCTGGCTTCGTTGATTAATATATTTCCTGGATTCCTTCCGCAGAAGTCTTGGAATTATACAACTTTGCAACCGCTGGCGACAGAGGCGAGTCAGAGGGGTCGGTGGAAGGCGAACGAGGCAGTTTTGGGGGAAAGCCCGCTGGAACTTCTGGGAAGAAGGAGGAAGGGGAGGAGGCTAGAAACTCAAAGCAAGGCAGTGCAGTGCCAGCTGCCAGTGTGGACTACAGTGTCTACAACGGCCTGCGAACTCGTCCGCCACTGAAGCCTGAGAGGCCCTATGGAGGCCTCCGAGTGACTCACGCTATGTCGTCCCAGTACTCGCCTCCTCTGTGCAACTTCCCACTCGAAAAACGCCTCATCACCAAGTTCAGCATCGTCTACAAAGACAACCACACCACTCCTGGCTACCGCTGCAGTCACCACAGCTGGAGGATCTACTCGCACGTCGGGAAGGTAGGTCAAGTGTTTGTGTGCGAAGGTGAGAAGGCACGTCGACATGTAGATGAATTCCACAGATCAGAGTGACGCCTGTGTACTTCAGAAGGTCTCTTGCGCATGACTCCATCGAAGACGGAGGTAGCACCGAAGTGACGGGGTATGATGGGTTTGATGAAAAATCCCCTGTGCTCTTCAAGACGCAAAACTTAAAAGAAACATCACCATTTTTGCGTTCTTACTACCTCAGCAGCAAAAAGAGAATTTTTGTGAAACTCACTTCCACTTCCTTCCCTGTTGGCTGGGACTTCAAGTTGAAAATTAAAACATTAGCGAAAAATAAAAACTATCTTGATTATGCTGGTTACAAAAAAAATAAAGCGGCCGGAAATCGTAGGAGGTTCAAAAATGGAAAAAACAACGTTCCTTTGGTGGGACACTCATTCATTCCCGATGAAGATCACGATGGAAGTATTTATATTGAAGGAAGTCAGTATGAGCAGACGAAAGGTGGGTATGTTGGAACTAGTGTTGAAGATAAGTTACTGAAGCCGCCAAAGAATCTGCCAGTGAATGGGCGGTTGTTGCAAGGAGTCGCAGAACTGACTCCTAGAATGGTGGTGACCGAAGACCACCAAACACCAAAACAGTCGGATCAAGTAGAGGAGGAGGAAGAAGAAGAAGAAGAAGAAGAAGAAGAAGAAGAAGAAGAAGAAGAAGAAGAAGAAGAAGAAGAAGAAGAAGGAGAAGAAGAAGAAGGAGAAGGAGAAGAAGGAGAAGGAGAAGAAGAGGGAAGAAAAGAAGAAGCAGAAGAAGAAGAAGAAGAAGATAAAAACGATGGTGAAAAGAAGGAGAAAGGTGGAGCTGGTGAGAACAAGAGCCAGAAGCGCGTGTCTCACTTCGGACTAATTCCTGGCATCAGACTCGAAGGTATGAGCTTAACCGTATCAGTGAAAATTTGATCTGATTGAAAAATTTGTATAGCGCTGTTTTCAAAGTGTTTTTTAGCGTTTTGAAACTATCTAATTCAATCGATCAAATCACCCACAATGAAAACATCTGGTTAGAAAACCTGGGTTCAGAGTTTCATAGCAACCACAATCAGCCTTCCGTTAAGAGAACATGATAGGTAATTTATCTCAGCATAATTTTGACCCTGATAAATGTTCCAATCGATAGGAAGTGATACAGAAGACTACAGATTTGACCCCCTATAATTACTCCGTTACTCTCAGAAATAAATCAACACTCGATGAGATGGACCAAGAACTTTTAAAGAAATTTTTTAAAATGTTATTTCATAATTGTATTAAAAAACTTGGCGACCTTTAGTATATTGCCTAACTTCGGAACAATTAGAATGACTTTAAAAGCCTCATGGATGGCATTTAGCCGCGTGTTCGTGTATGAAAACACTACTTCTCGAAAATACATGCAAACGATGCTTTTTTCAAACTTTTTAAAATCTTTTAAGTTAAGTTTCAAAATATCAACCAACCAATCTTTGAATAAGCGACAAAAATGGGAGATTATTTTTTTGGACACAGAGACGTTGTTCTTGTCTTTGAAATTTTCTCTCAAAAAATGAAAAAAATAAATCAATTGATTGGAATAAAAAATTTTCATATTACCAAAAATATAAAAACGGTTCAAAAAAATGTTTCTCAAGAAGCCTTTACGAGAAAAGTTCCAGATTCGAAAAGGGATGAAAATGAGGACAAACCGAAGAGAAAAACAATAAAAACTTGAAAAAATAATAAATAAAAATAAATTCAATAATTATATTTTAAAAAATGAAAAAAACATCACTTATGAAAAAGAAAAAAACTCCGCCAGGCGAGAGGAGGCTGGTGGAGGGATGTGACGGCACACCCAAGCTGCTGTCCAGCAACTATGGAGCCTTTTACTCGCCCAACTTCCAGCTGGGAACTGGATATCCTAGCGAGTCGAACTGCTCCTGGCACATCACTGTTGATCCTGGATACGTTTGTGATGAATTGTGATGAATTGTGGTGAATTGGTATGAATTTTTGGTGAATTGTGATGAATTGTGGTGAATTGTTATGAATTTTTGGTGAATTTTTCGTAAAGTTTTATCGAATTTATAACGATTTCTGGTGAATTTGTTCTAAGTTTTTAGTAACGATGTGATAAATTTATGGTGAATTTTTTTGTAAAGTTGTGGTATATTTGTAGAAAATCTTTAGTGCGTTTTTAATGAATTTGTCAAATTGTGCTGAATTTTGTGTATGTTTGAGGTGTTGGATTTTTGGTTTTTCAATTACATTAAGTGCTGTCATTTTCTTTCTTTCAGCCTTATAAAAGATTCGATGGTAAGAAAAATATCTTCAAACTTACCAAAGTTTCCACTCGACCACCCTCAGATCATAGTTCTGCACTTTGTGAGCTTTTCTATCGAGCCTCCTTTCCCACTCACCTCCCTCTGCTTTGACTCTCTCAAGATTTACGACGGTCCCAGCATCAACTCCACAACACTCAAGGGTGTTCACTGTTGATTTAACCAACTGTATATACTATTAATCTCGAAAAAATTAATCCTTCCATCAGCACTGGTGGATTAGAACATGATTAAAAAGTTAACTCGGAACTTAAATTATTTTTTTCTTCGATTTGATAGTTTCTAAACAATGTATCCATATTTTCATCAATCCTTTCATATGTTAATCTATCCACCAAACTATCCATCCATCCACCCCTCTTCCCATCAATCCTCCTACCTATCCATCCACTCATCCTTCCATCAATCTTTCTACTTGTTCATCCATTCGTCTTTCCATCTATCCATCCATTCTTCCATCCATCCATCCATCCATCCATCCATCCATCGATTCATCCATCCATCCATCCATTCATCCATCCATCTTCAGACACCTTATGCGGCACGGGTACCACAGAGGACTTTGTGTCAAGCGGCAACCAACTCTTCGTGAACTTCCAGGCCGACTCAGGCATCAACAACTGGCCTGGCTTTGCCGTCAAGTACCACAGCAAGGCTGTCGCTCCTAAGATGATCCGTTGGTGAAGTGGCATGTGTTTTGTTTTTTTGTATTGTATTGGATTACATTTTATTGGATTATTTTGTACAATACAAACAGAAATATTAGTATAGTGGCATTAACCCCGTAGAGTTTCGAGGTTTTGTATTATATTATATTGTATCTCATTGTATTTATTTTATCATATTTTAGTTCATTGTATGCATAAAAAAATGTCAACTTTTTTATAGCGCACAGTTCGCAAACTAGGTTTCCTCAGAGGCGCTTGTATAGAAAAAGTATATAATTACATTGTCTAGAGATGTATTATATTGTTTTGTATTTCGAGGTAATGTATTATATTGCAGCTTATAACATTTTTTTCGTAGACTTTATTGAAACAAATTCAGACAGACGCTAAAAAGTTTATAGCTTGAAGAGGGCATGGTTAAACTGTCATAAAAAAATAAATATAAATATGATTAACTTAAAAGTTAAAGTAGAAAATGAAACAAGGTTTGCTTCCCCAAAAACGTTCTTTAATGATTTGTCATCAACAAAACTAAAATTCAATAGAATCAAGTTAATGAACCTTTGAGCTTTTGAATTGAATCATAGCTTATAATCACATCAAATAACGGTTGAAGAATGTTTTATTATGTCCAGAAATATTTTTTAGCGTATCCCATAATCACAAAAAAAAATTCTGAAAAAAACTATTCGTAAATATTTGCCACGTCTTTGAATTTTAGGATCACGAGTTTAAATATTCCAATACTTTTTCCAATGAACTTCTCATTTTATCGTTTATCTAATGAAATATCTTCCCCTTCTTGAAATCTTGTTGAACAAGTTGTGAACCAATGTTTAAGTAGCGATTAAAAGTGCATGAGTTGTCATTTGTTGACGAATTCGCTGCCATGGTGCATATTTCAGGCGAGAAAATAAGTAAAAAATTTTAATCTTTTAAAATCTTCAAAACAAAAAGTTATGACTTAGATAGGTTGAATGTTTTAAAAATAATTAATAAAACTTAAAAAAGTAAATAGTTTCTTTTTAATATATCAATTAAAGAGCGAATAAAACCTCCATTAACGCTTGCCTGCTACCCTGTCATCAATATATCATCTTGTTATATTGTTTCGTATTATATTGCTTCGTATTGTGTTGTTTTATCTTTTCTTGTTTGTTATTACGTTGTATCGTATTCTGTTGTATTTAATTATACTTTTTTCATGCTATTTTGTATAAGAATTTGACATATTTTATTGCATTGTATTGTGTGAGAATTTGTCATATTGTATTGAATTGCATTTGGCCGTATTGTATTTTGTACTGCTCTCTCTTCTCGTATTGTACTGCAGTGGACTGCGTTGAAGGCACTTGTATAATATTATTAGTTTCCCGTTATATTCTATTGTATCATCTGAATTCCACTCTATGTTGTAATCGCATATTTGTAACTCTTATAATATTCTCTCTGATTATATCTGAGTGTCGTGTTGTAGTATATTTTGGTGTAGTTCTCGTCCTTTGGTAAGGCCGTCACTGCCGATATGGCTGATGCTAGCTATACCATAATCTCCTTCCTTCACACCACAGTTAATTTTTATTGTGTTTACTTTCAATTCCTCTTTTTTCCTCCTTCTTTTAATTCTTTTTTTTTGATTTCCGTTTCAGCTTCTTATTCATCTTCCTTCTTTGCTTTTTTCTTCTCTTTCTTTTCTTTTTTCCGTTTCTTCCTTCTTTTTTCTTTTTCTTCTACTTTTCCTGCATTCCTTTTTTTTCCTTCCTTTTTCTCCTCTTTTTCCTCTCTTATCTTTCTCCTCTTTCTCATCTTTTTCTCCTCTTTCTCCTCCTTCTTCTCTTTCTCCTCTCTCTCTCTTCTTTCTCCTCTTTCTCTTCTTCTCACTCCTTCTTCTCTTCTCTCCACCACAGTAAATGCCGAATGCGGTCACCCAAAGACGCAGCCGAGTATTTACAGCAGAATCGTTGGAGGGGTGCAAGCCAAGCCTCACTCCTGGCCTTGGCAAAGTGAGGCAATGGCGGCAAGAGAGAGTTTATTAATGGCCTAATCTTAAAGCTATACAATGTTGAAGTAAAAATATTTTTCTATGGGTTTCATTGCTGACAATTGGCAGCAGGTTTTGTATCAGCAAGCCCTTCATTTCTCATGTGCTTCACGTTTCACTCAATACTTTTTATTCTCACTCATCTTATTTCTCTTCTGCAAGATAAAAATTTCTTATTATTATTTATATACAATAATTCCATATGGAATTTTTGTATTTGCACTACAACAGTCAGTCTTCAGTACGAAGGAAACCACATATGTGGTGCTTGTTTGCTGACGTCACGCTGGGTGGTCACTGCTGCACACTGCTTGTGAGGCGCTGTGCATGCACGTGTGTGTGTGTGTGTGTGTGTGTGTGTGTGTGTGTGTGTGTGTGTGTGTGTGTGTGTGTGTGTGTGTGTGTGTGTGTGTGTGTGTGTGTGTGTGTGTGTGTGTGTGTGTGTGTGTGTGTGTGTGTGTGTGTGTGTGTGTGTGTGTGTGTGTGTGTGTGTGTGTGTGTGTGTGTGTGTGTGTGTGTGTGTGTGTGTGTGTGTGTGTGTGTGTGTGTGTGTGTGTGTGTGTGTGTGTGTGTGTGTGTGTGTGTGTGTGTGTGTGTGTGTGTGTGTGTGTGTGTGTGTGTGTGTGTGTGTGTGTGTGTGTGTGTGTGTGTGTGTGTGTGTGTGTGTGTGTGTGTGTGTGTGTGTGTGTGTGTGTGTGTGTGTGTGTGTGTGTGTGTGTGTGTGTGTGTGTGTGTGTGTGTGTGTGTGTGTGTGTGTGTGTGTGTGTGTGTGTGTGTGTGTGTGTGTGTGTGTGTGTGTGTGTGTGTGTGTGTGTGTGTGTGTGTGTGTGTGTGTGTGTGTGTGTGTGTGTGTGTGTGTGTGTGTGTGTGTGTGTGTGTGTGTGTTTGTGTGTGTGTGTGTGTGTGTGTGTGTGTGTGTGTGTGTGTGTGTGTGTGTTTGTGTGTGTGTGTTTGTGTGTGTGTGTGTGTGTGTGTGTGTGTGTGTGTGTGTGTGCGTGTGGCGTTTGTGATTTTTTGTTTTTTTGTGTGTTTATATTTTAAGATATATTTGAAAGAGCCATCTTCTTTTGTGAAGGTTCAAAGGATTCCTAACAAACCGATGAACACCACAACATCCATCCACCCCTCGCCACCACTTCAGGGTCGACTTGGAGAACCTGGACCACTTGTTTTTGCGGCTGGGTGAACACAACCTGTTGGAGGTAGAGGGCAGCGAGGAGACGAGGCAGATCAAGGGCTGGCACGTGCACCCCAACTACAACTCCAACACCAACGACTACGACCTGGCGCTCATCTACCTGGACGAAGAGGTCCAC
>OX387254.1:6556578-6574078 GCA_947562095.1 Branchellion lobata | reverse complement strand
ACCACTGGAAAGAGAGAATGCCTGGTGGTGGTAGTGGTAGTTTTACCACTACTATCATCCTCATCATCACCGTCATCATCGTCATCATCATTGTCATCATCGTTATCATCCCCATCATCGTCATCATCATTGTCATCATCGTTATCATCCTCATCAACATCGTCATCATCGTCATCATCATTGTCATCATCGTTATCATCCTCATCAACATCGTCATCATCGTCATCATCATTGTTATCATCGTTATCATCCTCATCAACATCGTCATCATCGCCACCGACTAGGAATGGAGTATTTGAGATCGGTCCACGTGGAACACACATCTCCTGTCCAATGAGAGGCGTGCTTGCCGTGGGATGGAAAAGTGGATCTGATGGATGGGTGGATGAAGGAAGGAATTAAAAATGAATGAATGAAGAGATAGCTAGATGTGAAATAATAATTATTATTCTTAATAGATAGACGATTAGAAATATAGATGGATTGATGGAACGGAGGAATGAAAAGATTGATGAATCGATGAATGAATAGATGAACGAATGGATGAATGAATAGATGAAAAAACGGATGAAAGTATGTATGGATGGATGCAGGATAAATGGATGCATATGAATGGATGCATGATGAATGGATGCACATGAATGGATGCATGATGAATGGATGCATATGAATGGATGCATGATGAATGGATGCATATGGATGGATGCAGGATAAATGGATGCATATGAATGGATGCATGATGAATGGATGCATATGAATGGATGCAGGATAAATGGATGCATATGAATGGATGCATGATGAATGGATGCATATGAATGGATGAATGTAGGGGCAGATGTAGGAAACCTGGAAACAATGAAGCTCCTCTTGTTCGGCTTAATACGCTTGAGTGCTCTAAAAACAAAAGTAAAATGTCAGTGATGGGAATTGAAGAGAATGAATCTAAAATTCCAGAAAAGAGAACATTTGCAACAGGCTCCTTCTTCCTCCTTTTCCTCTTCCGCACCTTCTTCTTCCTTTTCCTCTTCCGCACCTTCTTCTTCCTTTTCCTCTTCCGCGCCTTCTTCTTCCTTTTCCTCTTCCCCACCTTCTTCCCTTTTCTCTTCCGCCTCCCTCTCACCCTTCCATACAATACAATACGACGAGTGTTACAAAAGTGGCGTTAGTCCTTCAGGACTTCAAGACCACTAAAATAAAACGGAACACGAGCCATTTTTGTGATTAAAATATAATTTTTATAAAAAAATATTAAAAAAAAAAGCGCCACTGCGTAACCTAGTTTGCGAATTATGCGCTATAAAAAAATGGTACATTCATTCACTCATATGGAAAAATATCGGAAATGAATGAATAGTGGTCGGCTATATTATTACTTTTCAGTGGCGATGGCTTCATGCAGGCCGTAGAGGTTGTGGAGGTTGTAGTGGCTGGAGAGGTGGTGTTGTGATGAGGGGCACAAGGTCTGAGCCGCCAGACTTTCTCCTGTGACTCCTGTGGTTGTGGTGGTTTGGTGTGGTTGGAATGAGGTGGTTGTGGTGGTGTGGTTGTGGTGTGGTGTGGCTGTGGCGGTGTAGTTGTGGCGGTGTGGTTGTGGTGGTGTGGTTGTGGTGGTGTAGTTGTGGTGGTGTAGTTGTGGCGGTGTGGCTGTGGTGGTGTGGTTGTGGTGGTGTAGTTGTGGTGGTGTAGTTGTGGTGGTGTAGTTGTGGCGGTGTGGCTGTGGTGGTGTAGTTGTGGTGGTGCGGTTGTAAGTGTGTTGTAGCTTGTGGATAGTATAGTGTAGTGTGGTGTGGATGTGTTAGTGAGTTGGTGATGGTAGTGATGGTAATGATGGTGGTGGTGAGGGTAGTGATGGTGATGATGGTGGTGATGAGGGTAGTGATGGTGATGATGATGGTGATGATGATTATAAAGTAAGAAAAAAGAATTATAAAGAAGTATTTAAAAAAAGGTTATGAAGGAAAGATGAAGAGTTATAATAAAAAAGAAGAATGTGAAGAAGTGGAAAAAAAAGAGAAATGTGAATGAGGAAAAACAAATAAAAAAGAAATGGAAAAGAGTATTTTAAAAATAAAAATAGAAAAAAAATAAAAATGAAGACAGAAGAAAGAGGATGGTGGAGGAGCGAGGGTGATGGAAAAAAGAGAGAGATGGAGGAGAGAGAGAGAGAGTAGAGACGTGGAGTGTAGGGAGGGTTGTCAAGGCGTTCCGAGGTGCATCCCTCGATGGAGCCTGCCACGAAGCTGGATGGCTCGTTCATGTCCTGTGATGGCGTGCAAGTGCTTTCATGGCGGTTGGGAAAGTGGGAGATTGTAGCAAGAATGTAGGAACATCGAGTAAGTACATGAAACAATGTGAGAATAGTAATAAAAGTTGAATTAAATTAATGAATGAAATAATAATAATAATAATAATAATAATAATAATAATAATAATAATAATAATAATAATAATAGAAGTTAAAAACGTATTTGAAAAATCACATAATAGAAATGAGTAAGGAGGGAAGTGACTGAATATTTAATTGAATAAGCAATTAACACATAATTAATTAATTAATTTATTTATTTATTTAATTTATTCATTTATTTAATTAATTTATTTAATTAATTAATTTATTTATTTAATTAATTAATTTATTTAATTTATTCATTTATTTAATTTATTTATTCATTTATTTAATATAAATTTCGCTCAAATGGGAGGGGTGAGTAGCAGGAGCAGCAGACGTACAATCCACAGCCCGTCGAAGGGCAGTTGTTGGTGGAAGTGCTCAGCCTGCTCGGACCACCAGTGCGAACTGTTGGGGTGACTGAAGTCAGGGAATACTGTGGTCCCTGGCCACACCTGGATGAGGGAGGGGGGTTGAAGGGGGAGGTTGAAAGGGTGAGAAAGAAGGGATGGTCAAAGTCTGTTGTACTGTATCAAAGAGATTGTAGTGTATTGTATCGTCTTGAAGTTAAGCTTATTTTAGTGAAAGGTATTGTATTGTATTACAGTTTAGTGTATTGTATTTTAGTGTAGTGTATTTTATTGTGTTAATTGTATTATATTAAATTATACTTTATTAAATTATACTGTATTAAATTATGTTATATTGCAGCGTGGGTAATTTATTGTATTTCATTGTATTGCATTGACTGGTATTGTATTGTATTGTAACTTATCAACTACCACCATCACTACCCCCATTACCATTACAACCACTCTTCAGCATCATCACCATCAAACCTCCACCATCTCAACATCACACTTTCACCTTCTGTCACCACACCACCATCCAGCCCATCATAACACCTATCAACCACCATCCAGCCCATCCTAACACCTATCAACCACCATCCAGCCCATCCTAACACCTATCAACCACCATCCAGCCCATCCTAACACATATCAACCATCACTCTACATCCCCTTCCAACCTGATTTTATCATCATTATAACACACATCGCTTCCATCCTTGATTCATCCATCATGAACATTATCATCACACCTACCACCCTCCCTCCATCACTATCTCACCCATTCTCCCTCCATCATCATTTCACCCACCCTTCCTCCATCATCATCTCACCCACCCTTCCTCCATCATCATCTCACTCACCCTCCCTCCATCACCACCTCACCCACCCTGCCTTCAAGCACTTTTCCACTGGCGTCCTTGACATACAAGTTCTGTTGCAAGCCGCTCTGGTACACTGGGTAGTCTAAGGCCACTGCCGGATCCTTGTGGTAGTAGTGGTGAGAAGGAAGTGGAAAAAAAAGAAAAAGAAGAGTAGAGAGAAGGAGAGAAGAGAAGGAAGAAGAGGAGGAAGAAAAGAAGGAGGAGGAGGAGGAGGAGGAGGAGGAGGAGGAGGAGGAGGAGGAGGAAGAGGAGGAGAAGAAGGAGGAGGAAGAGGAGGAGGAAGAGGAGGAGGAGGAGGAGGAGGAGGAGGAGGAAGAGGAGGAGGAGGAGGAGGAGGAGGAGGAGGAGGAGGAGGAGGAGGAGGAGGAGGAGGAGGAGGAGGAGGAGGAGGAAGAGGAGGAAGAGGAGAAGGAAGAGGAGGAAGAGGAGGAAGAGGAAAAGGAGAAAAAGAAGGAGGAGGAAGAGGAGGAGGAGGAGGAGGAGGAGGAAGAGGAGGAGGAGGGAGAGGAGGAGGAGGAGGAGGAGGAGGAGGAGGAGAAGGAGGAGAAGGAGGAGGAGGAGGAAGAGAAGGAGGAGGAGGAGGAGGAGGAGTGGAGGAATAGGAAGAAGAAAAAGAGGAAGAGGAGAAAGAAAAACAGAAGAAAAGAAAAAAGAAAAGGAGTAGTAAAAGGAAAAAAAAAGAAGAAAAAAAAGAAGAAAGGAAGAGAAATAAGGTGATGACGGCGATGAGAAATTATATATTTATACACAAAATTAAAGAATTTTATTCGAAAAAGAAACTGTTATTTCTTTTTAAGGTTGAACTTGTGAATGAAATTATGACATCACCCTCATGAAGTACTTACCACAATGATGACGTATTTTTGACCCGCTTCATGAAGCTCGTTAACTAGGTCAGGCAGATCGCTGTAATGTGATTCGTCAATTGTCCAAATCTTGGCATTGTCCATGTAATCTATGTCACTCCATTGTACGTCCTATGGGTGGGTGAATGGAGGGATGAATGAATGAATGGATAGAAAGATGAATGGATGGAAGGATGAAAAGATGAATGGATGGATGGATGGAGGATGAATGGATGGAAGGATGAAAAGATGAATGGATGGATGGAAGAATGAATGTATGGGAGAATGGAATAGTGGATGGAGTGATGAAAAGAGATGAGAAAAAAGAAATAAAGGATTAAATAAGAGAGAAAAAGATGGGAGGATGGATGGAGTGGTCAAAACTCTGATGGGTTAACGCCACTTGGTAACACTTATAGTTTTAAAAAAAAGTATGGATAAATAGATGAATAGATAGATAGATTAACAGATGGATGAGTGGATGGATGGATGGATGGATGGATAGATGAATGAATAGATGGATGAGTGGATGGATGGATGGATAGATGAATGAATAGATGGATGAGTGGATGGATGGATGGATGGATGGATGGATAGATGAATGAATAGATGGATGAGTGGATGGATGGATGGATGAAAAAATGAATGGATGGGTGGATAGATAAATGGATGGATGGATAGATGGATGAATGAATGGGTGGATTGATGGATGAGAAGAAGCAAGCAAAAAGGAATGGGTGCATTAATAAATAAATAAATAATTAACTATGTTGAAAAGGTTGAAGAGGTTTTGGAAAATAATTTGATATAAAATCACCGAATGAACTGAAACAACCAGAAGGCATGAAGAAATAGCCTATTCAAGCAGATATAATCTGGTACATACACTTCTGAAGCGTTTACTTGTGAAAAATTGAAGTAATAATTTTAGCAAAAATGACTTTTAAGATAACAAAAGTGGATTTGAAGGCAGCAAGAAGATTTGAAGGCAGCAACAGCGACTCACGTATGAGATGTTGATGTTCCTGTTCCTCTGGACCACCTCCATGAGATGTTGAGTGTTGCGGTACTTCCAACGACAGAGGTGGAAGCCCAAACTCCAGAGAGGAGGCAGTGAGGGTAGTCCTGGAAGAGGTGGAAGGAGTAGGAGAAGTTGGGAGGGTGGAAGGAGTAGAAGAAGTTGGAAGGGTGGAAGGAGTAGGAGAAGTTGGGAGGGTGGAAGGAGTAGGAGAAGTTGGAAGGGTGGAAGGAGTAGGAGAAGTTGGAAGGGTGGAAGGAGTAGAAGAGGTTGGAAGGGTGGAAGGAGTAGAAGTTGGAAGGGTGGAAGGAGTAGGAGAAGTTGGAAGGGTGGAAGGAGTAGGAGAAGTTGGAAGGGTGGAAGGAGTAGGAGAAGTTGGAAGGGTGGAAGGAGTAGGAGAGGTTGGAAGGGTGGAAGGAGTAGGAGAAGTTGGAAGGGTGGAAGGAGTAGGAGAAGTTGGAAGGGTGGAAGGAGTAGGAGAAGTTGGAAGGGTGGAAGGAGTAGGAGAAGTTGGAAGGGTGGAAGGAGTAGAAGTTGGAAGGGTGGAAGGAGTAGGAGAAGTTGGAAGGGTGGAAGGAGTAGGAGAAGTTGGAAGGGTGGAAGGAGTAGAAGAAGTTGGAAGGGTGGAAGGAGTAGAAGAGGTTGGAAGGGTGGAAGGAGTAGAAGTTGGAAGGGTGGAAGGAGTAGAAGTTGGAAGGGTGGAAGGAGTAGGAGAAGTTGGAAGGGTGGAAGGAGTAGAAGAAGTTAGAAGGGTGGAAGGAGTAGAAGAAGTTGGAAGGGTGGAAGGAGTAGGAGAAGTTGGAAGGGTGGAAGGAGTAGGAGAAGTTGGAAGGGTGGAAGGAGTAGGAGAAGTTGGAAGGGTGGAAGGAGTAGGAGAAGTTGGAAGGGTGGAAGGAGTAGAAGAAGTTGGAAGGGTGGAAGGAGTAGAAAAAGTTGGAAGGGTGGAAGGAGTAGGAGAAGTTGGAAGGGTGGAAGGAGTAGGAGAAGTTGGAAGGGTGGAAGGAGTAGGAGAAGTTGGAAGGGTGGAAGGAGTAGAAGAAGTTGGAAGGGTGGAAGGAGTAGGAGAAGTTGGAAGGGTGGAAGGAGTAGGAGAAGTTGGAAGGGTGGAAGGAGTAGGAGAAGTTGGAAGGGTGGAAGGAGTAGGAGAAGTTGGAAGGGTGGAAGGAGTAGGAGAAGTTGGAAGGGTGGAAGGAGTAGGAGAAGTTGGAAGGGTGGAAGGAGTAGAAGAAGTTGGAAGGGTGGAAGGAGTAGGAGAAGTTGGAAGGGTGGAAGGAGTAGGAGAAGTTGGAAGGGTGGAAGGAGTAGGAGAAGTTGGAAGGGTGGAAGGAGTAGGAGAAGTTGGAAGGGTGGAAGGAGTAGGAGAAGTTGGAAGGGTGGAAGGAGTAGGAGAAGTTGGAAGGGTGGAAGGAGTAGGAGAAGTTGGAAGGGTGGAAGAAGTAGGAGAAGTTGGGAGGGTGGAAGGAGTAGGAGAAGTTGGAAGGGTGGAAGGAGTAGAAGAAGTTGGAAGGGTGGAAGGAGTAGGAGAAGTTGGAAGGGTGGAAGGAGTAGGAGAAGTTGGAAGGGTGGAAGGAGTAGGAGAAGTTGGAAGGGTGGAAGAAGTAGAAGAAGTTGGAAGGGTGGAAGGAGTAGAAGAAGTTGGAAGGGTGGAAGAAGTAGAAGAAGTTGGAAGGGTGGAAGAAGTAGAAGAAGTTGGAAGGGTGGAAGGAGTAGGAGAAGTTGGAAGGGTGGAAGGAGTAGGAGAAGTTGGAAGGGTGGAAGGAGCAGGAGAAGTTGGAAGGGTGGAAGGAGTAGGAGAAGTTGGAAGGGTGGAAGGAGTAGGAGAAGTTGGAAGGGTGGAAGGAGTAGGAGAAGTTGGAAGGGTGGAAGGAGTAGGAGAAGTTGGAAGGGTGGAAGGAGTAGAAGAAGTTGGAAGGGTGGAAGGAGTAGGAGAAGTTGGAAGGGTGGAAGGAGTAGGAGAAGTTGGAAGGGTGGAAGGAGTAGAAGAAGTTGGAAGGGTGGAAGGAGTAGGAGAAGTTGGAAGGGTGGAAGGAGTAGGAGAAGTTGGAAGGGTGGAAGGAGTAGGAGAAGTTGGAAGGGTGGAAGGAGTAGGAGAAGTTGGAAGGGTGGAAGGAGTAGAAGAAGTTGGAAGGGTGGAAGGAGTAGGAGAAGTTGGAAGGGTGGAAGGAGTAGAAGAAGTTGGAAGGGTGGAAGAAGTAGAAGAAGTTGGAAGGGTGGAAGAAGTAGAAGAAGTTGGAAGGGTGGAAGGAGTAGGAGAAGTTGGAAGGGTGGAAGGAGTAGGAGAAGTTGGAAGGGTGGAAGGAGTAGGAGAAGTTGGAAGGGTGGAAGGAGTAGGAGAAGTTGGAAGGGTGGAAGGAGTAGGAGAAGTTGGAAGGGTGGAAGGAGTAGGAGAAGTTGGAAGGGTGGAAGGAGTAGAAGAGGTTGGAAGGGTGGAAGAAGTAGAAGAAGTTGGAAGGGTGGAAGAAGTAGAAGAAGTTGGAAGGGTGGAAGGAGTAGAAGAGGTTGGAAGGGTGGAAGGAGTAGAAGAGGTTGGAAGGGTGGAAGGAGTAGGAGAAGTTGGAAGGGTGGAAGGAGTAGAAGAGGTTGGAAGGGTGGAAGGAGTAGGAGAAGTTGGAAGGGTGGAAGGAGTAGGAGAAGTTGGAAGGGTGGAAGGAGTAGAAGAGGTTGGAAGGGTGGAAGGAGTAGGAGAAGTTGGAAGGGTGGAAGGAGTAGAAAAAGTTGGAAGGGTGGAAGGAGTAGAAGAAGTTGGAAGGGTGGAAGGAGTAGGAGAAGTTGGAAGGGTGGAAGGAGTAGGAGAAGTTGGAAGGGTGGAAGGAGTAGAAGAGGTTGGAAGGGTGGAAGGAGTAGGAGAAGTTGGAAGGGTGGAAGGAGTAGGAGAAGTTGGAAGGGTGGAAGGAGTAGAAGAGGTTGGAAGGGTGGGAGGAGTAGGAGAAGTTGGAAGGGTGGAAGGAGTAGAAGAGGTTGGAAGGGTGGAAGGAGTAGAAGTTGGAAGGGTGGAAGAAGTAGTGGGCAAGATAGGAGGATTGAAAGTGGTTGGTGGAGTGAAAGAGGTGGAAAGAAGAGAAGGAGTTGATGAAGTTGAAAGGTGGAGAGGGCTGGAAAGGATGGAGAGAGTGATACGGATGGAAAGAATGATAAAGACGGAGGGAGTGGGAATAGAAAGATGGATGGATTGGTGGGTTAAAAAGGAATAAAAAATGAGTTAATGGGAAGGAGCGTGTAGAGCAGTGAACTGGTGAATGGTGGACTCTGACTTCTATCTGAGATCACAAACTTTCTGGAACATTAGTGGTTCCTCTACTCACCCCCTCACTCCCCAGGCACCTCACCAGCCAACATCACCAACCAACTCAAACAAACCCTTTATTCATCCACCCAGCCAACACTACCCAAGCATTATTTCACCCACCCATCCTCCCACCCAACACCACCAACCCATCCTCCCACCCAACACCATCCACCCATCCTTCCACCCAACACCACCAACCCATCCTCCCACCCAACACCACCAACCCATCCTCCCACCCAACACCACCAACCCATCCTCCCACCCAACACCACCAACCCATCCTCCCACCCAACACCATCCACCCATCCTTCCACCCAACACCACCAACCCATCCTCCCACCCAACACCACCAACCCATCCTCCCACCCAACACCACCAACCCATCCTCCCACCCAACACCACCAACCCATCCTCCCACCCAACACCACCAACCCATCCTCCCACCCAACACCACCAACCCATCCTCCCACCCAACACCACCAACCCATCCTCCCACCCAACACCACCAACCCATCCTCCCACCCAACACCACCAACCCATCCTCCCACCCAACACCACCAACCCATCCTCCCACCCAACACCATCCACCCATCCTCCCACCCAACACCACCAACCCATCCTCCCACCCAACACCATCCACCCATCCTCCCACCCAACACCACCAACTTACCCACAGTTTGCACATACTGTCGCACCACATCTTCTGCAGAGGGTCCTGTGAAGACATAAAAGTCCAAAACTCCTCCCACACTCCTCCATGTCACGTGTGGTCCCGGCTGGGCTTCTATGTCTGTGAAAAAGAAGAGGGAAAAAAAGAGAAGGAGGAGGAGAAGGAAAAGAAGGAGGAGGAAGAAGAGGAAAAGGAGGAAGAGGAGGAAGAGGAGGAAGAAGAGGAAAAGGAGGAAGAGGAGGAAGAGGAGAGGGAGAAAAAAGAGGAAGAGACATTACAGTGTCGTTATGTGGTAGATGTTTCTTACAGGGTCGTGATTGGAATTGAAAAATTCATCGTTATTATTATTTTTATTTTTATTGGCATCCTTCTCCTTATCAATACTATTTTAATCTTTATCACTTCCACCATCTTCATCCTTTTCCTCATCATCACCATCATCATCATCATCATCATCATCATCATTCTCATCCTCATCATCATTATCATCATCACCATCATCATCATCATCATCATCATCATCCTCATCCTCATCATCATCATCATCATCATCATCATCATCCTCATCATCATCCTCATCATCATCATCACCATCATCATCATCATCATCATCATCATCATCATCATCATCATCCTCATCATCATTATTATTATTATTATTATTATTATTATTATTTTTTTTTTTTTTTTATTATTATTATTATTATTATTATTATTATTATTATTATTATTATTATTATTATTATTATTTATATTATTATTATTATTATTTATATTATTATTATTATTATTATTATTATTATTATTATTATTATTATTATTATTATTATTATTATTATTATTATTATTATTATTATTATTATTATTATTATTATTATTATTATTATTATTATTATTATTATTATTATTATTATTATTATTATTATTATTATCATCATCATCATCATCATCATCATCATCATCATCATCATCATCATCATTCTCATCCTCATCCTCATCATCATCCTCACCCATGGCATTGCTATTAAGCAGGAAGACAGCATGCACCATGTGGGCATCTTGCTCAGGGTTGAGGAAGGTGGGATGAGTACCATACAGATTGGCTCCCACCTGCAAGTGGTGAAGATGCAGCAAAGCTGGAAAGCCTCCTCTTTTTACTCAATTTATAAATTAATTTTGTTAATTATTTATCGATTTATTTTTTCATTTATTTATTTATAATTTAGTCATAATTGATTTGGAGGTCTGAGTTATGTGCCTTCAAACACACCATAACGTAGTAAGATAATGTACACGCCATAACGTAGTAAGGTAATGTACACGCCATAAACGAACAAGTTCGATGCAGTACAAAACGAAAATATAGGGTTCATCAAGTCCAGGGGTTCTGCTTCATTTGAAAACTCAATTGATGGAAAGTTTGTGCTTTTTTATTTTTTCACACTCACGCTAGGCCACTGGTCACGGTTCCAGAGGGAGAAGCGATGGAAAGAGGAGGTTGTGTTGACGAGTAAAGGTCCATATCTCTCACCAATTCCGTAGAGAAGGGGTGAAGAGAGTCGCGTGGAAATTTGGAGAAACTGGTCGGAGAAGATAAGAGGAGAAGTTGGGATGGCGGAGTCGAACCTGAAAATGAAGGAATATTTATGAAACAGTTTTTTTTTCTTTAACAACGTTTTATTACTTTTTTGTTTTAAGTTTGGGAGTGCATTGCAATTAATGAAAACATAAAAACTCACAAGATGGCGCCATTGGACTTTCGGAGAATTCGAAGGCCAAAGGGAGATGCCACATACTCTACCTTGTAATCCACGTCTGCAGGCTTCCGTACAGGATGTGCAGGAAGTTCTATTGGCACTTCCCACCTCGATGCATTTGAATCATAAAACTGAAAAAAAAAATTTTTTTTTAATTTTCATACAAAAGTGACAAATATATTCAATAAAATAACCTGGTTCTAGTGATATAATGACTTTGTGAGTTTTTCAAAACGTAGAAGGTTAATACCAGTATCATGGAAATATTATTTTTGATGTTTTTTATAGCTAAATGTTCATTTTTAATACACCTTCTAATCTAATCTAATCGAATTTCATCTAACCTTGAATCGAATTCGTGTTTTGCTCTCAAACCAGATCTTTAAAGTGACATTGCTCACATCACCAGGCCAGATAGTGTTAACGTCTTTTTTCAACAAAGCTTCATAGCCAAAACTTGTCTCTGTCCAGTGCACAAGACTATAGGAACGCTGGTTGGAAGGGAAGAAGCAGAAAGGTTGCCCATGGTTCTCGGGGTAATCTCTCCAACAACAACCTCTTCTTTTGCATTTTTCTTCGTCCACATAAAATTCCGGATGACAATCGAATGTGTCACTTTCTCCTACGTTTTCGCAATAGTCTGCTCCGTTTGTGATTATGGAACAAAATGTTGTAAAAAATATTATGCTGAAAAGTTTTTCAAAACTCATTTTAAAAAAACAGTGCTGCACTAAAATGTCATTTTCTCTGAAATCCGCAAGAAAATATATAAGAACAACAGGAGGCAATTGACATCTTTCAAAAGGTAATGTCAGTTCAAAGGTTAAATTCAAAAAAATTGTAAATTTTCTAACTTTTTAAAATGATACAGGAAAAATTATATTGAGAAAAATAAAACTAGTAATATGAATCAAATTTAAAAAAACTTCAAATAAAATTTAATGTATTTTAAAAGTTAATTTATTTTTTAAAAGACACTTTTTCAAATTGTGTGACAGATGTTCATCATGGAGTTTGAGCCGTGAAATTAGATCAATGTTCATAGTTCCATTATATCATAAGTTCCTAGATTGTCATTTGACCACATCCAGCATCTTAGCTAATGTATTTGTTTGCGTTTGAGTGGTAGGAATTATTGTTTATTTGAAAGCAATTATATCATTATTATTATTATATTTTATTACACAAAGTTCAACAAGTTCCTGAGTCAACCTGGATACATATGTGTTTAAATGGAAACCAATGAAAATTCCTAAATGATGTATAGATATAAAAATAATGTATAATATTATATATATTATTATTATTATTATATATATTTAAAATTCAAGAACATGTTATTTGATCAGGTTGGAATAATTACACAATGGACTTGATATTCATACTTGAATGGTGTGCTCTTTTGACCACCCTGTATCTTCACTTCGTTCCTTTGTAAGTTTTATATTTTATTTTAACTTTCAATTAGATACCTATTGATGATAACAATAACATAAGTAAGTCATAATGATTTTGCAATTTTTTAAATAAAAATATTCTTTAAAAAAAATAAATAAAAACATCTGAATTGACGGTCAAAAAGAGGTCATGGTTTTTTCCACTAATCAAGCTTACCATATTTTTTTATATTTTTGCCTTCAGCTTAAAAATTGACGTGTGAATGTCTATCAAGTCCGTTGAGCGTGAAGATAAAATTTCGATTTTCTGGCTAGGCACTCAATTTACCATAGAAAATTCTGAGATGTGGCTTAAATTTAAAAAAATTAAAATTCAAAACAAAATCGAAGCGACGAGTTCGAATCCCAGCAAGCGCAAAATGTTCTATGATGAGTGAATAAAAACGTTTCTCAGAAATGCGAATTAAGATTTTTGACATTTAAAAATTTTAATTAATAAAAATCAAATAAATGAAAACGAATGACTACATAAGATTGAGTTAAACTGGAATATACAGGATTAGATTAGATTAGATTAAAGTTCATTTGACATACAAAACTCGAAACCAGTGAAACGGTGACGCAAATGGTGAAAAAAAAGAGCACCAAAGAGGTTCCATTTCTGACCTACGTCATCACTTCGCTGTGGTGAGACATTCGAAAAGTGTTTAAACCTATCCAATCTCTCCTCTCAAGCCTTTTTAATATTTCTTAATCTCTCTTATTCATTGCAATCGCTTTTCATCCTCTTCAGGCCTTTTTAAGCTCTCATAATCCTTACCAAACAATAGAATCAACTCAAAGGACACCACTCTTGCAGCTGCATTCAGTTTGCGGTGCTGTCTTACGTGTCAGGTCACCTTCCTTTCCTGCTCCTCAACCTCTTGGGGTTTGTCCTCAACACCTCCTACTTCATCGCCTACTGCCACGTCTCCGAGCAGAAGGTTGAAATTCACTTTTACACCTCACTCGACAAAAAATGTGCTCGACTTATTGTGAATTTTTTTGAAAAGTCCTTTAGACACATCTCCTTTTTTGCTTGTTTCACAACTCTCTACAACGATGAGTATCATTAAAGGCTCATTTGGCGCCTTTGAACAAAATTCTGAAAATCGTTTTACAAATAACTCGATTAGTTTTAAATTAGGTGGTTTTGACCTAGAAAAACCACCAATGGCAGACGACCTGCTGGGTGTACGTGTTGGTGGCCACCAACTACGTCATCATGCTTTTCTACCACCTCATCGGCAACTACCCTCAGCCTGAGGAGTTCGTGCATAGACTCACCTTCTACTCCGCCTTCCTTGTCACCCTCTTCTCCATACTGCCGCTGCCTGAAGTGGTGAGTGGTTGAGGAAGAGAGAAAGAAAAAGAAAGGAAGGAGGGGCTATGAGTAGAATAGTCGTAAATCGGCGTTAGAAAAAAAGGTTGAAGAGATATGCGCTCACTTACGCAATCATCCACCCACGCAATCACCAACCTATGCACTCACCCACCCACGCAAGAACCCACCTACGCAATCACCCACCCACGCAATCACCCACATATGCAAGCACGCATCTCCCACCCACCACAGATAGGGGCTTTCTGGCGCAAGCAAGCAACGCCCATGTCGCATCGTCTGCAGCTCCTTATCCTCTTCAATAGCGCCTGCATGGTGCTCTATGGCCATGTGCTCGACAGCCTCTCTGTCTCGGTGGGTGGCTGTGGTGGTGGTGTTTGCTGTAGTAGTTGTGGTGGCGGTAGTGGCTGTAGTAGCTGCGGTGGCGGTAGTGGTTGTGGTAGCTGCGATGGCGGTAGTGTCTGTGGTAACTGTGGTGGTGGTAGTGGCTGTGGTAGCTGTGATAGATATTGTGGTGGTGATGGTAGCGATATATAGATAAAAAAAAATTCTGCATCGTTTACTTCTTTGGTCGTCAATGGCAATGGTTTAAAAGTTGTGCTCATAAGCTCCAATGGAGGGCGATGATGAAGAAGGTGAAAAAATTATTTAAAAAAAAGAAAATAAATAAATAAAAAAAGAGGAAGAAGATGATGATGACGACGACGACGATGATGATGATGCTAACTCCGAGAAAAACGATTGAATAGCTGCTTTGTCATGCGATCGAATTGCTGTCCAAAACACGTGAACACCCTTGCTATTTGAAGCCCCTCTAATTGGCTTTTCATTCCTGGCTCAATACAGAAGCATGAATATATATATATATATATATATATATATATATATATATATATATATATATATATATATATATATATATATATATATATATAGCATTACTTGAGTGTTGTTTTTTATTACATTTACACGGTACATATATGTAACCATTAAGTAGGACTATATAATTTGCAAATAATAAAAGATGATTTCCAAAGAATGAAATATAATTTTTAAACAATAATATATAATTTCCAAATAATAACATATAATAATTTATTTGTATTTATCAATTTCAACAGCAATAATAAAATTAATTGGCATCAACCAATGCACACGCCATCACTCAGCTGCCCAACTTGATTGGTCTGTTGGTGCAGGTGGCCAAGTCAGTGGCCATCATCGTCTTTGCAAAGTCACGCAAGGAGGAAAAGGACAAGAAGAAGATTCAATAGAGGCTCAAAATCGATCGATTACTCATTCATTCATTCATCCATTTTCTCGTTCGTTCTTTCATTCATCTGTTCGTTCGTTCTTTCATTCATCTGTTCGTTCATTCTTTCATTCATTTGTTTTTTCATCTGTTATTTCGTTATTTTGTTCATTTTCACATTCATTCGTTCATTTTCTCATTCCATTCTTCATTTCTCTATTTTTATTCATTCGTTCATTTTCTCATTCCATTTTTCATTTGTCTATTTTCATTCATTCGTTCATTCAATTGTGATATTCTCAGTCATTACCTTTAAATATCCAGTCACTACTCTTCCATCTATTTAATATCTTTCACGTGTCATTGTTTTATGATCACTTCACTAATCATATCATTGGTTAATCAACTCACTAATCATATCATTGGTTAATCAATTCACTAATCATATCATTTGTTAATCAATTCACTAATCATATCATTTGTTAATCAATTCACTAATCATATAATTTGTTAATCAATTCACTAATCATATCATTTGTTAATCAATTCACTAATCATATCATTGGTTAATCAATTCACTAATCATATCATTGGTTAATCAATTCACTAATCATATCATTTGTTAATCAATTCACTAATCATATCATTTGTTAATCAATTCACTAATCGTATCATTTGTTAATCAATTCACTAATCATATCATTAGTTAATCAATTCACCTATCATATCATTGGTTAATCAAGTCACTAATCATATCATTGGTTAATCAATTTATTGATTAGATCAATTTCTCTTCATTAGATCGCTGGCTTTACGTCTGCTTTCCACATTTCCACTTCTGCGTACTTGGCTCACTGGCTTAGAGTAGTCAGTAAAAACATTGAGTCACTTGAGTGAGATTTCTCGTCAGCATTTTTTCAAAAGTTCATTTTATGCATTTTTTTCTCGGATTTTCTTTTAAAAATGCATTTCCAGAATCCATTCTCAGACTTTTGCATCGAAAACATTTTTCAGCCTGCGTTTCAGTGTTTTTTGAATGCTTCCACGCAGCATGCCACAGTGACACCATCATCATTGCTTCCTTTCTTTCCACATCTGAGTCACGCTTCGATTGCACTTCATCACACTGCACCTTTTTACCATGTTTATTATTTTTGTTATTATTATTACTGTTGTTTTTCTCTTTCTTCGTCATCATCCAACAGTTTTATTTTTGGTTAGCGAGGGTCGATATATCAGAGGATTGTGTTGTCAGCCCTGAAAGTCCTTCCAAACAGGCACACCTTGCAAGCTTCGTTCCATCATTTTAATTGTTATACGACTCCTTGCTCATTAACGAGTTATTACACACACACTGATATTCTCTTCCCATTGAAAACATTGCACGTATCACATTAGCCTCATGGCTTCTTCGGCTCAATTTCATCACCATGAATGAATGAATGCACAATTTGTTATAGCGCACAGTTTGCAAACTAAGTTGCCTCAGAAGCGCCGAAAACAATGTAGAGATAACGATGAATAAATTTGGGATTTTTTAATTCGAGTTGTTAAACATAAACTTTCTTTGCAAAGCTTTGAACAGCGTGATTGTACGATCTGGTGGACCCGCGTTTTTACTCATTTCTGTTTGTTGTTTGCAAGCGACATTTGTTCGTGTTCATGTTCACCTCGGGAAGAACATAATACTCAAGACAACTTCACTAACACAGTACTCACCACTCCTGAAACATACGCAACAGATGTCCGTCTTCAGTTTTTTCATTTATTTTTCAATTGATTTCTCGGGTACAATGTAAAAATTCATTTAACACACAACGAAACGATTACCAGTGTGATATAACAATAATAATAATAATAATAATAATAATAATAATAATAATAATAACCATCATCATCATCATCATCTTTATAAAAATAATAATAACAAAAAATTTATACCATTAATAAAAATAATTACATCATTGAAAAAAATAATAAATTAAACAATAGTAATAATAATAAAAAATCCTATTTATGCCTCCACAGGCCAATGAGGACGCATTCACTACGTTCACCCACCAGACTCATTCGAGAACAATCTTTTGAAAACTATAACTTTCTTTCAACTCAATAAAAGGTCTAAAAACTAATTTTTTTAGTTATATAATAATATTTAAAAAAAAAATTATTATTATTATTATTTTTATTATTATTATTATAGTGGAGAAAAACATTTTTCGGAGTTATATTTCAAACAAGCACACCAACACATGGTGGCGGATCGGAATA
>OX387254.1:6541578-6551578 GCA_947562095.1 Branchellion lobata | reverse complement strand
AGAAAGAATAAAAAGAAAAAATAAAAAAAGGAAAAGAAGGAGAAAAAGAAAAAAAAATGTAACGATGATAAAAACAATACGAAAAATAAAAGATAACAATATATTAACTTTTATAAGGTGAAAAACATTTTTTTAAATTTAATTGGAAAACAATGGTTTTTTAAATAGGCGATAATTAATTTTAAAAATGGCAGAAGTAGAAAAAATTAATATTTTATAAGTTAATTAAGAAATGAAGGTGAATAACAGAATGAATACTTTTGTCGTAAGAAGGAGGTGCATTGGTGGAAGAGAGCCAGACGGGTAGCTGGAATGAAAGAGTGAAGGATGGGATGAGGGTAGGATGGATGAATGAGGGTTGGAATGGATGAATGAGTGTATAGTGTAGATGTATATATAATAGTGGATGGATGAATGAGGGTTGGATGGATGAATGAAACAGGGTATAAAGAATGGAATGAGAGAATGAAGAGTAAAATGAAGGAGTGGAAAAAGAGTGAATGAGGTGCAACTGACCGCCGAGGCATCGTCGTTTTTGTTTGAAGCCTCCAAGTTCTCAACGTCATCGTTATTATTATTACTGTTACCATCATTTTTGTTGTTGTTGTTGTTGTTATTGTTGTTGTTATTGGGCGAAAGTCGTTGTTGCAAAGCGGAGATTTGCGAGTTGATGTGACACACGAAGTGGTGGTGTTGTTGTCGCAGCTGCTGCATCTGCTTGTTCGTCTCGGTCGACAACTCCGCCACCACGGCAGGGTGGGAGCTGATCAGACGTGCCTGGTAGGCCGCCAGTCCCGCACTGGGCTCTTTGAGGTGCTGTGGAAAGGAAGTTTGTGCGTATGATTGTATGCATGTGTGTGTGTGTGTGTGTGTGTGTGTGTGTGTGTGTGTGTGTGTGTGTGTGTGTGTGTGTGTGTGTGTATGTGTGTGTGTGTGTGTGTGTGTGTGTGTGTGTGTGTGTGTGTGGGTGCGTGTATGTATGTTTAAATGAACATAAGCACCTCAATGGTTTCTGGCTTGAAGTACTTATGGTTCTGCCACAGCGTCAGCAACTGACAAGCAGGTGGTGGTGGTGGTGGTGGTGTTCATATGGCATTGGTATATAAACACTTTTATACAAACCTCATTTATTTTAAGTATAAAGCGCCAATGCACGCAACTTTGTCAGCCCAGCTCAGTCTTCAGCGCGAATTACAATACAATACAATACAATACAATAAAATACAATATAATACAATACAATACAATACAATACAATACAATACGAATATTATTTAAGTTGCATAGTAAATAACACATGGAAAGAGTTGAAGATTCAAACAAGGAAAACATCGCTTTTCCTTTCACTTCAATAGTTACTAGAAAGACAACAACAAAGAGAGCAACAACAGTGAAAATGTTGAAAATAACTACGAAACGACAGCATACTCAATACTTATACTCATACTCAACAGCAACAACACAGCATCAATCATAAAAGCATACAACAAATAAGAGACCAAAACAACAACAGCCACAGCAAAAATCACAACAAAATTAGCAACATCAACGACAACAGCCACAACGACCACAACAGCCACAACAACCCCAACAACGAAAACAACCTCAACAACAACAACCACAACAAAAACAACAACCACAACAACAAGAACAACAACCACAACTCCACCTTGTTCATCTTGGTCTTTTCTGCCTCGGAGGCGTTGATGAAGGTGAAGGTGAAGGCAGGCACCACCGACAAATCTTCAGCCACCTCGATCAACTCACTGGGACCTTTGCGGCTGCTGTCGGTGGTGTTGTTGTTGCTGGTGTTGTTGTTGTTGGTGTTGATTGTGTTTCAGTTGTTTTGTTGGTGGTAATGTTGTGGTTTGAGATATGGTTGTTGTGGTATGGATGATGGTGGTGATGTTGTTGATGGGAGGCGGTGTTGGTGTTAGAAGTTTGTAGAGCTTGCAGTTATTTCTTGGTAATAATGCACATTTATAATGCCAGATTTTTTTTTTTGATATTTCAGATATCATGAATGCACTCAATAACAACATTAACTGAACACACACACACACACACACACACACACACACACACACACACACACACACACACACACACACACAACACACACACACACACGCACGCACGCACGCACGCACGCACGCACGCACACACACACACACACACACAAACCAGTGATGCACAATGTCATTGAGCAGGTAAATGAGATGCAAGCGATGCTCGAAGGAATTCTCTTTCGCTAGAAGTCTTGAGTGGTGCAGAAAAAGACGATGATGGTGGTTATGATAATGATAGCGGAAATTAAAAATAAAAATAGGTGATTTGATGAGATGATGATGGTGGTGCACTAATGATCAATAAAATATTATTATTATTATTGTTATTATTAGGCAAAATTATAGAATGATGATGATAATTTTTATAATCAAGTGATGATGATGATGATGATGATGATGATGATGATGATGATGATGATGATGATGTTGATGATGATGGTAGGGTTGCAGCAGTGGCCTGGTTAGAGACCTTTCGAGCAGGTACTGCATCATCACAGAGCCATGCTTGCAACTTTGAAAGTGATCCAACACCCACGTCTTGCCACCCTGTTTGTGTGTGTGTTTGCGTATGTATTTATGTATGTGTGTGTGTGTGTGTGTGTGTGTGTTTGTGTGTGTGTGTGTGTGTGTGTGTATGTGTGTGTGTTTGTGCATAGGTACGTGTGTGGTGCGTTTCTGAATAGTGTATGTTTACAATACAAACACGTATTATGGCATTAATCTTAAAAAGTTCCCAAACCACAGTTTGAATGCGTGCCTATGCGAATAGTGCTCGCATAATTCGTGTGTAGGGTGGAATTATTTGTTGATAGGTTTTTTCTTAATTCAAAAAGCGCGTCTGAGGCAACCTAGTTTGTGAAGTGTGCGCTATAACAAGTCGAAAATTCAATCATTTGAAAAAAATTATTCAAAAATTAAATTATTTAATTAATTTTTTTAAATTATTTTTCATTGAAGTATCGAATGGCAGAGACCGATATGGAATCCTTGGTGCAAGTGTTGATGACAGGCTCCAAAACCTTCCCAAACTCCTCCAACGACAAGCCAATGCCTTGGATACAGATGATGGATTCATAAGTTAAATCTTTGATATTGAAAAATTGTTACTGCATCAAAATTAAAGCATTTGATTTTTAAAGTATTTATTTTTTCAATCATACATGAGGGATTTGAGGAGAGTTCAGAATTTTTTGATAATCATTAATATAAATTCGCTTTTAAATGGGATTGAATCTCTATGAATGCAAGCACTAGAATAGATTAGAGGAGAGATTGGAGGAGAGATTAGAGAGGTATCGAAGGAAGTATAATCACTTTGTGCATCCTTTTCTATGTTTTCCATTTTGAGACTTATCAACCTTTCCTCTACATTTTTCTGTGAAACAACAAGTAATGAAGAAGGAATGAGAGATGGCGATAAACAAATGAGTGATTATGGTGATAAGATTAAATTGAATGATGGATGCTAAAAGATGAATGAGTGAATGAGGGATGATGAAGATATATATATAAGTAAAAAGAAATGGTGACGGAAATGAAGACTGAATTATAAATGGAAGTAATATAAATGTGTGTGTAGCAGTTAGGTGGATGGCAAGAAAGCGTTAAATGAGTGCACCTGCTGCACTTGCATGATGGTTTGAAACTGAGCACTGAGGTTGGTTTCACTCTGACTAATCTGTTCTTGCAAGCTCTCAATCATGCATTTGAGCTTCTCTGATTGGCTGATAGGAGAAACTTGATTGGGCACTTGTGCTTGCAAAAGAGGTTGTCTGGCATTGGGCTGTGGAATAGATTGAGGCGCTTGACCTTGACCTTGACTTTGAAGATCTGGCCAAGTATAAACAAAAAATTGAAATACTATAAACTTTGAGATTAAAAAAGAAAAAATAAATTCCTACTTGCTTGCTCCACTGCAACTTTGTATCGGTAGTACGGAAAAAATTCCCCAGAAAACAAAAAAGAAAATCTTGGATTTCCTTGTTGCTTTTGCTTGGTCATATTCTCGAATTCGGGACCATTTCTAGCCACAAAATTTGCTAGTTTATCGATTATGTTTTTGAGTTCTAAATCTGTAAAGTAACAAAAATTTTAACTGTTTAACTTTTAGTTTTGATAAAATTTAAGTTTGATTTTTGAATATTTTAAAATTTGAATACCTTCAGGAGGCTTGGGCCCAGACATTTTCAAGATTAAGATTAACAAATTTTTATTAAAAGTAAACTTGACAACTACAATAACATGTTAAGTATCCAAATAATTAATTTATCAAATAAATTGGATTAAAGTTTTGAAGCAAGTCAATAATTTTTTACAACGTTTTTTTGTATTAATCATATTTTAAATTCATTTTTAAAAGAAAACAACTTCAGTTTTTGAAGTCCATTAAAACACTTTCAGTGTTTCAGTATTTTCAAACTTGCAGTTTTATAAATAAATGCTTCTTTATATGAATTCACTCATTTGTGCATATACTGAAAATGAAAAAAGTAACTATAAAGACTCCGGAACGTAAGCCCGAAATAGAAAAGGCTAAGAAAATTTACAGGTATATGATGAAAATTATTATTTCAAACGTCAACTCTTTTTTTAAATAATTCAAATTTTTTAAAGGTTGATAGGGGAGGTAACAAAAACCATCGATGCCAGAGTCGATGCTGCCCAAGACTTAAATCAGCTTTTCAGCTCAGAAATGCTTTTCCTCAAAGATAGGTGAGGGAGCTGATGCAATAAATTTTCAAAACTTTTGCAAATCAACGAATCACCAATACACCCAATCACTATCTGCGCTCCCTATACCCACCAATTATAAGAAATTAGTAACATTTCTTTTTAATATATATTAAATATATTTTCTCATGTTTTATTTTAAATTTATTACTACTCAATTTTTGAAAACTTTTCAATGCAAAACCATAAATGGCAAACTATTAAAGTATATGGCATCTAAATCTTAATATTTTTAAGAAATGTTTTAATGACATTTAAATAATGTTTGGTTTTTTTGTACTTCATGATAAACTCACAAGTGCTCATTGCAGTTGTTATTCATGCATATGCTTTATCTTTTAATACATAAAAGTACTTGTTTAAGTGTTTTTAATACAAAATCTTTGTATTTGTACTGTTTTGTATTGTATTGTATAGAACAATGCATATTTTTGATTTCATACACTGCATCAAAAATAGCCCATAACAATCTTTATTTCAAAATCATAGCAGTGGCGTTCGTGAAATAATTTAATAATGCTTAGATACACGACTACTGCCAAGGTTGCAAGAGTACTGTGAGAAGATGATGCTGTTGCTTCCGGAGCAGTACGGCAGGAAGGTGGAAGATCTGATCTGGAGGAAAGGCTTTTATAACATCATCCAAGTCATCAAACAAAACAACAATGTTCGTTCCGAGCTTCTTTCAATCCATGCATTTGTTCTTTTATACTATTTATCAATTCACTTGTTTGTATTTCAATTTGTTGTTTATTTTGTATGTAATTCATTTTAGGCTAAACTTTTCAACAAATAAATTTTTATTCATAAAAGATTCAATGGAAACGCAACTAATAACAATGATAATAATAATAATAATAATAATAATAATAATAATAATAATAATAATAATAATAATAATAATAATAATAATAATAATAATAATAATAATAATAATAATAATAATAATGGTAATAATAATAATAATGGTAATAATAATAATAATAATAATAATAATAATAACAATAATAATAATAATATTAGAAATAATCATCATAATCATGACGTAGCCTCAATAGCAGTAGCACTAACAATGACATTTTTCGTGAACATATAATGAGAGTCTTTGTCGCTTGGGTGGGCAGCAGTTGCACAGGAACCGAGGCCTGAAGGAGAAATACCGCGACTGCCTTCTGGCAGGCCTTGGTTACTACAACCACCTGCACTACAAGCTGAGGCATGAGTTCGCAGTGGGAGACTCCAACAACACAACCTCTTTCATGGTGGCCAAGCACAGTGCGTTTTGTTGCTCCTTAATCGCTGCTTAATCGCTGCTTAATTGCTGTTTAATCCCTGCTTTATCGCTGCTTAATTGATGCCTAAATGATGTTTAATTGGTGCTTTTCCGGTGTCTAATCAGTACTTGATCAACTCTCAAAGTTACAGCGTTTAGTATATCTCATAATTCACATAGGAAATTCAACTTATATCATGTCACGTCACAACCACGTCACGTCATGACCACGTCACGTCACAACCACGTCAGCCAAGTCAGGGAGGAGGCAGGTGAATGAAAAGGTGGCCCTGTGGGCAGTGCATGCGTGTCAGAGGTGTCTGCTCTACATGGGAGACCTTGGTGTGTGTCTGTCTTTCCACCCTTCTGTCTTTTTCCTTTCACCTCTCTGTTCTTGTTCTTCCACTTCTCTGTCCTTGTCTTTTTACCTCTCTGTTTTTGTCTTTTTACCTTTCTGTCCTTGTCTTTTTACCTCTCTGTTTTTGTTTTTTTACCTTTCTGTCCTTGTCATCCCAACTTATTTCCTTTATCATTATAACTTCCATCTTTGTCTTTCCGATTCTGATCGTTATTTTCAAGAATTTTAATTAGTTTCGCAAGCCATTCATATATGATTACTGTTTATCCATGAAATCAATCATCAATCTCCCATTCATCCACTCAGTCATCCATCCATCCATCCATTTATTTATCTAGCCTTCTATCCATCTATCCACCCATCCATTCATTCATCTAGCCTTCCATCTATCCACTTATTCATCCTTCCACCCATCTATTCATTCATTCATCCATCCATTCATTTATCTACCCATTCGTTCATCCGTTCACTCATTCATCCATCTATCCATTCATCCACCCATCCATCCAGCACGATACCAGTTCTCCCTCGACAAGCGGCCAAGCCACAAGCAGCAGGCTCACCTCTTCTACAACCTCGCCATCTCCATCCTGCCCACCTCTGGTACCTGCATCATAATTCCAACAATAATAACGACAATTATTATTTTATTATTATTATTTGTATTTATCATGATGATGATTATTATTATTATTTATATTATTATGACGATTATTATTATCTTCAATATTATTATTATTACTTTTATTATTATTTTTATTATTATTATTATTATTATTAGTAGTAGTAGTAGTAGTAGTAGTAGTAGTAGTAGTAGTAGTAGTAGTAGTAGTAGTAGTAGTAGTACTAGTAGTAGTAGTAGTAGTAGTAGTAGTAGTAGTAGTAGTAGTAGTAGTAGTAGTAGTAGTAGTATAATTTTTTTTTCTTATTGTTATTTGCACTCATCAATGCATAGACATACCAGTGAGTCACACATGCATGCGTGACGCAAGCACAGTTTACAACCAGTTTATTTTTATAATCATTACTTTTTTACATTTATCATTATTAGATTAGTTATATTATCGTTTATTGTTATTTTTTATTATCATCATCATCATCATCATCATCATCATCATCATCATCATCATCATCATCATCATCATCATCATCATCATCACCACCACCACCACCATCATCTTCAACCACCCACCTGCCACACAGGAACACCGCACAACCAGTTGGCCATCTTGTGCAGCGCTGAAGAACACCACTCCATCCACCACTACCTCCGCTGGTGAGTGGCTGGGTGGGAGGTTGCATGTAGTGCATACAGTTTGAATGAACCAGTGAGCTTGGCCTAGAACTAAAGCTTCGACTGAAACTGTGAGAAGTATCTACATAAGCTGGCCTCGAAACTCTACGGGGTTAATGCCACTTTAATAATATTCGTGTTTGTATTGTATTGTATTGTATTATTATTATTATTATTATTGTTATTATTATTATTATTATTATTATTATTATTATTATTATTATTATTATTATTATTATGTTATTAATTTGGGCTTTTGATGGTTTTATTGACTTTGTTTGCAAGTAATGTTATTGGTTTTGCCTTTGAGTTTTTTTTTTCTCTCTTTCAAAACTTTAGTACTCATGGCTTTTTTTCGTTTCGTTTTTCTTCCACTCAAAAAAATTCATTCTATTTTTCCTATTCATCATATTTTTAGTAATTTTCACGTGCATTTTGAAGCTCATAAGTCATGGAAACTTGCTTAAAACTCCGGGATTTTCAAAATTTCAAAAATTGAATTGATTTTCAAATTATCCGTTTAAAATTAAAATAAAAATAAAAATAATTTATTAAGGATAAAAATTTCATTGAAACTTTTTGATCGCAAAGGTACTCCGCTCAATGATAATTAATGCCTTAAAAACTTGCAAAAACATCAGAAAAGTGATTTATTAAAGGCATACATTTTTTTCACCCTTACATTCCACCCTTCCATTCGCCCACCAGCCTGGTGAGTGTGGAGAGCACTGGAGAGGCAGACATGAATCTGAGGAGGTTCTTCTTCTCTTCCTCCTCCTCCTTCATTAAAAAATTTTTTTTAGTTTTTTGTTTTTTCTTTTCTTTTCTTTCTTTTTTTTATTTTTATTCCTCTTCTTCTTCTTCTTCTGCTTCTTCTTTTTTTTCTTATTCCTTATCTCCTTTTTCTTCTTCTTCTTTTTTTTCTTCTTCTTCTCCTTCTTCATCATCATCATCATCATCATCATCGTCATCTTCTCTTTCCTTTGTGAGGCTCGGCATGGAACACAATGGTTCAATTGTTTAAAAACCAAATAAAATAGTTAAATAAAAAATATCACACAGGTTGTTGCAGAAGATGTCCAAGGGCGGAGGTCGCAAGGTGGATGCAGAAGATGTGCAAGATCAGGAAGCTCATAGGTTGTGCGTGTGTGTGTGTGTGTGTGTGTGTGTGTGTGTGTGTGTGTGTGTGTGTGTGTGTGTGTGTGTGTGTGTGTGTGTGTGTGTGTGTGTGTGTGTGTGTGTGTGTGTGTGTGTGTGTGTGTGTGTGTGTGTGTGTGTGTGTGTGTGTGTGTGTGTGTGTGTGTGTGTGTGTGTGTGTGTGTGTGTGTGTGTGTGTGTGTGTGTGTGTGTGTGTGTGTGTGTGTGTGTGTGTGTGTGTGTGTGTGTGTGTGTGTGTGTGTGTGTGTGTGTGTGTGTGTGTGTGTGTGTGTGTGTGTGTGTGTGTGTGTGTGTGTGTGTGTGTGTGTGTGTGTGTGTGTGTGTGTGTGTGTGTGTGTGTGTGTGTGTGTGTGTTTTTTTTTTTTAATTTCCTTTCGCATCAGATTATGAATAGCTCTTATTCACTCCAACAGCGGAATGCATTTGAAGATAGTTAAACTCATTGAAATTTTTTACCTTTCGGAGCTGAGGTCAGTCATGCTTGCATGCTGATGTAACCATCAAAGTATCCTCAGATTGTCTCACGGATCTTTTTATTTTTTTCATATTACACACTCCGTAGAATCACACACTTCATAATTAAATCACACACGTACCTAATTAAATTACACACGTACATAATTAAATTACACACGTACATAATTAAATTACACACCTACATAATTAAATTACACACGTTTTTACGTCAGTAAGTGATTGTCCACCCTCCTCAGTCCACTGGACAGCACGGTGCACAGCGCCTGTCAGGAGGTGCTCAACCTGCTGAACCAAGCCTTCGCGCGCAAGAGGGTCTTGCTGGACACGGGCGGCAAGAGGAACGTCGGGTCAGGTGTCGAAGACGAGGAAATGACGAAAGTAGCTACCATATTCATTTGTCTGACGCACATTTTGGAGAAAAAAAGTTTTGTATTTTTGGTCTTTGAAATCGATCATGATTTTTCATATTTTTGTAAGCATCGTCGCCATCGTCATTATAATGGTGATTGTAATTTTCATCATCATCATCATAATCATCATTGTCATCATCATCATCATCATCATCATCATCATCATCATCATCATCATCATCATCATCATAATCATCATTGTCATCATCATCATCATCATCATCATCATCA